>CAJVPY010003037.1:0-14832 GCA_910591965.1 Dentiscutata erythropus | reverse complement strand
AAAGTACTTTAAACTGTATAAATAAGTTACCTGGCAATTGATTTACATCAGCCAATCAGACAAATGTCTGTCTATGAGTATAATATGGGGTGTTGCACATTAAAACAGCCCTTTTTTACAATTTTTTGAAAAGTGAGTTTTTATTAGATTCGCATAAATTTTGACATAATTGACATTTTTCAATTATAAATGAAAGTCGATTTGCATAATAAAAAATTAGGATAATGTAAACGAAAGATTACATGAGATTCAACACATCACGAGATTACTCGATAGTCACCTGTCACTTTTAACCAATCAAAATCGTGAAATTTGATTAATCCCGGATCAGTCCGAAAATCAAAACAAATGATTAGTGGGTACTAGAAACAAGTTTATTTTTTCGGAAAATCAAAAAATCCGTGATTTACGTGACATCATGACCTGCAAACGATCATTTTTATACAGTAATAGATTTTGTTATGCTTTTACTCCACGTTTATATTACCTTTTTGTTAGAATGCGTCGTGTGAATATTAGTAAAACTAAAGACCCTATTGCCCCACATGCGGCAAGGTTAGTTTCTTACATGAATACGCACCCAGAAACAATTCTCGCATATGCAAAGTATTTTGGAAAAGTTCAGAACGCCGTTAGCGCGCGTATGACAGATATGGATTCTGATGAATTCGTTGTGTTAGCAAGGGAATCAGATGGGACAGAAAATGAAGTTCATATTAGATTTAAAAATAGTTTGAAAAGTTATGAGCAGGTTAGGCCAGTATTGACTGATATGGCCAAAGAGGCAGAGGAGGCTTTATCTTTGGTATGTACTGTGTAAATGCAAGCTTTCATTTGTACACTTCGATCTTATCTAATCCCAATTTAACTTTTAGCCCAGTACAAGACCTCCGCCTATGCCATCTGAAAATTTTACGAATACTCATACCCCTTTTAATCCACCAGAATCACCAAAATTCTTTGGAACCTTGATAGTAATTGTTTTCTTCATTGTTTTAACATATTATCCTTCTCCGGCACCAGAAGTTATCAATACTTTGAGGTCAATATTTGGACAAGAATTTCTACGAGGCTTTGTTCTATTTATTGTTGGTTGTCATATTATTGAAGCCTTGATAGTCATTTTTGTTTTGGCGAAAAGAGGGGAAAATGATTTAATGACGTGGGTACTGTGGCTTGGAAGTACAATACTTGTTGGTCATTGTTGGTATTTATGGATCCCGAAAAATAAAAGATTTTCTGAGTAAACATTTGCGCTTGTATCAAAAAGCTGACGTATGTGTGTACGTATATGTATAAACTTTCCATCATACAATCATATATACGAAAACCACACTATGTCACAGTTAAGTACCTAAGAGTGAACGGATTTTGTGAATTGGACCTTTTTTGATTTCTCTAAAAACAATTTAACAGTAACAATCCCTTGAATCTTAATAGTGGTCAAAATTCTACAAAGTATCTTAAAAATAAAAAAATCAATTATGAGAGTTGAGTATAACTAATTACCCACTCGCTAACTAATGATAACCGAAAGACAATGATCATTCACAAGATAGCAATAGATGTACAGTACCATCACAACTAGTTGGTCACTATTACCGACTCTTTTTCAAATTTCTGGATGTCTAAAGCGGACTTATAATAAAAATTATAATAAAAACATAAATTTTAAACTCCACATTATTCTCAACTTACATATTAATTTAATATCAAATTTTAGGGTTAAGCATATCAAAAATAGTAGATTAAGGTTATTTAGAACACTTTTTTAAATTCCGTGAAAAGAAGAAATTTCCTAATTTGAAGATGTGATTACGTGTAAAATTTTACGCTGAACAAGTTTACTTAGAAGGCGAAAATGGATTATATTAGTAAAAAAATAAGTTAGCTATGTATTAACGTTAAAATTTTTAGTTTATCTATGTATAAAATTTTCGCTTACTAAGACAATCAATTTTTGTCTTCTAAGTAAACTTGTTCGGCACATAAACTTGCATACATTTATTTGTCAAAATGCGCTTTTTCAACCTTTTTATAACTCTGTATAATTGATTAAACTGTTAGGTTAGTCAACAAACCCAACTTAATAATGTCAGCCTGATCAGTTGATCCGGACATACCTATTTGTTCTATATATTACAAAATACACAGATCAACTATATCCATTACTAAATATATATAATTTAAATAGAATATAATTTACTCGCAAACTCTTTGTTCGAAAATAATTTACCCATATGAACAATAATAGAGCACCTGAATATGGTAAAATTCTGGTAGTCTACAGATTCGTATTTCCAACTCAAAATGAAACTAATCTTTTTTTTTTTTTGATATTAAATTATTGTAATTTGTAACGATTCCAGTCGGGTATACCCAAAAATGCGTGCAGGCGGTACATATTTCATTTCTCATCTGTTTGCATTTAATTTTTTAATGAATATTCCGTCTTTAAGATCAGAATGATCCATCCAAAATTAGTAGATATGCCAAAATATTGGACACTGGGAAGGAATCTTATTGAACTATTTTTAAAACCTCTCTCATAACTTCCATTTGATACAATTTACCTAGATTCTTGAAGTCAATTTCGAGCTGATTCGCGTTTGTATCGATTATCACACCAATAAGTGGCCAAATGAAGAATCGAATATGTATGTAAATTTATAAAACTTAAACTTCAATAATAATATTATGTTATTTAATTATACTTTTTGTTCAGATATAAAATGCGTCTTCAAACAAATTTGGCCTATCTTGCAATGGTAGCTGATGAATACAACGGGAATCCTCGAAACGTGAGTTATAGTTTTTAGAATGTGTATCTAATAATAGCTTATAGATCTATTGATTAAAGCCCTAATAATTAATTGTAGAAAGTAAAGCCCAAAGTACCTGATTTATCCCCTTTACCCGTTCCACGTGGTTCATGCGGACAAAGTCTTAACAATCTTATTCAACAAGCCGTTCAAATATTCTCTGACTATAAAAAATTTCATAGATCTGATGGCATTCCTACAACTATAAGTTCTAATGCAAATAATATCAGTCATACAAGCAATAATGTTACTAGTAATATATCGCCTAATACGATATCAGACGCGGGAGCATCCACCTCTCCCAGACAATATAAATTGCCGACTTCAAGCAGTATTATGGGTTCTGTGCTGCCGTCGTCTTCTCAATATCAACAAATGTACCAGAAGCAACAGCTCTCTCCACAGCAGCAAATACATCCTCCACAACAATTACAACAACAAATTTCACATCAACAGCAGCATGCTCAACAACAGCAATCGTCGAACCGATTCTCTGGATCTATAGCGCCATCCGCAACGATGGCTGCATCGTATCAGCGACATCCATCTTCGTTACAACCAAATATAATAGCTAATAATAATAATATGACCGATTATGCAATAATGACAACAAATAATAATTCCGAACAATCTTATCAAGTGCTTCCTCCATTAGTCGGAATCGGTGGTATGTCAATTGGAGGCGCTGGGAACAGCAATGCTAACAACGGACAGGGCACAGGGATACTACCTTCTTTAATTGGTCTAAACGATCAATTTGCAATGCCCACATCACAGCAACAGCAACAACAACTCCAACAATTACAGAATGTAGGATTCACAGGCTTTATGAGTGGTGGTAATTCTGGGATGTCCAATAGTGCGGGGTTTGGCGCCACAAATGCTTTTGGTATGGTCCGATATCCGAGCGCTAATGGAAGTGGCGTGATGAATAACGGTGGTATCGGTAATAATGAAGCAGGGTTGGCAGGTAACAATAACATGGGAAACAATGGTATTGGTGTTAATTCTTTGCCAGGTAATGGTTACGGGAGTAATAGTTTAGCAAGCAATACCTCAGGACTGCCAAATATGTTAAATCACGATAATGGAATGTAATACTTTTTAAGAACAATATATAATAAAATAGATCAAGATAGTGTAAATAATAATAATAATAATAATTATTATTATTTAACAAATATCATCAAGCATTTGTTTCTTTTTAATTGTATCAATTAATTTTGCAAAATAAGAACTAATTATACTATTTATCGGTTTTGCAATTACCAACTGTTATTCACATGAAACGATTATTTTTAAATTCGCACCGATCTAAAATATATCTGGATCAATATGTGAACTTCTAAACGAAAAATCAATCAATTTCGTCAAATGCTGTAAAGCCTTTATTTAGTAGAACATGGCGTGGCGCACGTGATCTTATTGGTCGAATTTTACACCATAACTTTCGGCGCTTAAAATTGGTCGCATTCTTTGTTAGTTGGCAGCCACTTGTGTGCCCAACTCAAAAATGCTACTTGGATTATCCGGGTGTAACCGAGAATAGATCAGTCGCGCAACCAGCATTCCGAGTTGGAATGGGTCTCCTCATAAATAAAATTGTCTAGCGCTAGGTGATAATTTTGCTATATCAGTCATAGGATATGTTAACGTACAAGGGTTTAGAATGCTATACTTATTTGATCAAATGAAAAAAAAAATATATGAACTATTTTTTAAATTTTGAATACATTATATAGGGTTTGTTTTATAGCTTAGTATATATATATACTGTATATAGTTAAGTTATTAGACTCTTACAAGTGGTTCAAATTGGATAAAGGAAAATATACACTGTATATAATTTAAAATAAAAAACCAATAATTATTAAACATAAAATTTATAATAATTAAGTAAAAGACTAGATAGAAATTTATTAATTATAAAAATTAGTACTAAGCTTATATAGTAAAATATATATTATTTTTAAAAAAATGCTATACATATAATAATAAAAAATAGAAAAATTATATTTATAACACCGTGTTATATAACACCTTATATAGAATTTTTCAAAAATCTTAAATATTTCAAAATTTTCTAGAAAAATGCTCCTCTCGCAATTTTACACTAGGCTAACCCTAACCCTAACCCTAACTCTAACCCTAACCTAACCCTAAACTTTAGTTGCAACAGCATAGTCTAAATAATAGGGTAACACGGAGTTATATAAATATAATATTTCTAAAAAATGACCTTACGGTATCATGTGCCGTAAGGTCATTTTCAAGGCAAAGACCCCATATAATATATATACCAATATATATAATTTATTTATCTGCTAAATCATAGATTGATGTAACTATTTTTTAAAAATTATATGAGCAGTGTTCTGAGAAAAGGGCCCAAATTGATAAAAAAATCTTTACAAAAAAATCAATTATCTCGTAAACTATTAATCAGAATTGCGTGGTTTTGGTACCATCCGATTCATCTCATCAAGAGTAATCGAATGGTACCAAAATTACACAATTCTGATCAATAGTTTACGAGATAATTGATTTTTTGTAAAGAATTTTTTTTATCAATTTGGGCCCTTTTCTCAGAACACTGCCCATATATTTAATTCGATGTATAAAAGAGAACCAAAGCATGCCCTCCCAGACATGCCCAAAAATTTTCATATTCCGAACTCTAATACTAACAAATTTGGCTAAAAAATTTTTTTAATATATATTACTATTTAATATAATTACATAATATGATCCTAATATATCAGCTACGCGTCCCTTTCGATCTCGTATAAAGGTCTAATATCAACGGGTATTCCTTCACGTTCCAATTTGCTCAGTGCATCTTTAACTTCTTTTCTCACTTCACCATACATGTCGACAAATTCCTTTACGCGCTTTTTGTCACCGTCTCCTTGCAATATTAAGATATCCCTTGTCAAATTAGAAATTGCTGTTGCGACAGTGTCAAAATTGACACTAAAACGCGCAGTTATTGGATCATAGATGAATCCGCCTTGTGATAAAATATAGTTTAGTTGTACACATTGGCCTAATCCATGTGCCTTTTGAAATTACAATATCGTTAAGACAATGTAAAAAGAAAATAATATAAATATATATGCTAGTCATATAGTTCACCTCTTTTATGCCGAATCGAATAGATCTAAACGCCGAGGCAAGATATGTTACATAAAATTGTTGAATTGATGGCGCAGTTAAAAGCCCAATTTTAAGTAAATGAGCAGCCGCGAACAAACCGGTTATATCTGATATAGATGATGTAGAGTTAGAATACACTAATAACGAAATAAATCTACACACCAGCTTTGGCTTCTTCGATGACTGAATGATATTCTTGTAAACGTGATCTGACTGTAACTGGATTAGGCCCAATCGTATAGTGTGGTCCGTTAGAATGAGCTACTTCGTGGAGAAGAATGTGTGTCTATTCGAAAACATGTATTATTCTGAGATACTGAAAAAAAAAAACACACACAAGCAAGAAACCTGTACTAGGTTTTGTCGATCAAGATCGACAGAACTATGATAAATATTTTTTTATTTATATGAAGCTACTCGTGTTCTAATAAAAAGATACCTCTTATGATTTTGGTATAAGACTTGATCTTAGTTTTATCTAACCCAGGGTTGTAAAAATTACGGTAATTTGGTGGTAAGCACCAAATGACAAGTTAGCGGAAGATTAACTTCGAAGGTATTTATTGTCTACATCCCGAAATTTTACGATAATGACCGGACTTTTCAAGCAGTCATTGCTGCATAGAGATTATACCCGGGTAGAAATTTTATTATACATCTATAATAAATTACCTGGTTAGCCGAGCAATTTATTAATACTCGGGTAGAAATTTTCTTGACGAGTACAATCTCTAGGCATTGACCACCAAAATTTATGGCAACTTACCGGTGACTTACTAGTGTTGTAAGCCACATGACTTTAGTCGGCTAGCTAAGCCAGCTGACTAAAGCATCGGCTAAGCGGCTGGCTAACATAGTCTACTTTTTTCAAAGTATTCATTTTCCTTCTCAGAATTTATCGTAACCCTACTATTCGTGAATCTAGTCAGCTAAGCCGGCTTAGCCTGCCCTAGTCGGCTATGACTTACCGTTGTAAGTTGCCACTAACAACTCTAACACTAACTTAAAATCAGTTTAATGCAGACCGAAATCAATCAATCTAAATCAAATGATTGACCAAACCTGGCATAGATTTCTTATTTGCGTTAAAAAACATGTATATCAAATAAACTTACGAAGAATGCATCAAACGACAAATGTTGAAGCTGATTTTCGGCTATGGTTGATCGGGCGATTGGCTCCAAAATATTATGATATTTTCCTATATTTAAAAAATCAATTACTTGTAAGTTATTGATATAATAGATAAATTATCAGAATAAAGAGTTATACCTTCTTGTACATTCTTAATTATAACTAATTTTGACCCACCGCGTTTAATAGCTTCTTCCTATTATAAAATAATCTCTAAATAAACTGCACTAATTAACTTTTTTAAAAGAATGCTGAAATTTTACATCATTGGGAAGATTGTATGCAGCTGTCATAGGAACTGTTGGATAAAGACAAAATGTATCAAATTTAATAAATTACAGGAAGTAATTAAACTGAAATGGGAGCATAGTCTAAATAGTTTGACACCTGCAACATCGCCAGCGGCGTATAATTGATTCACCACAACAATTGGAGTGGCTCTCAAATCATTGTTTTTATATTCAGGTGGTACTGGCAGATTATTTTCTATTTCTTGTAAACTATTTGAAAACTTTTCCAAGACTTTAGAAAATTCAAAGTCTCGTGCGTGAATGTAAAATTCAAAGGCGCTTTTTGCGGAGAACAGTTCGTCCGTGTATACTTCATAAGGTCCCGCAGTAACTTAAAATAACTACCATATAAGGTCGAATCTTCAGGAAATTTCGAAGTACTATAATTAACTTCGCATACCTTCAAGGCGACTCTCTTTGCTAATGTTCAACCAATCGACCTCACTTTCCAAATACTCGTTATTCAAAAATGCTTCAGCCCTTGTCCTTAAAAATCTGCTCAAAGATTCATCTTCGACTGATTTTGAACAATCCTGCTGCTTCGTCTAATAAATCTTTATATTCATCGGAATAAGGACTCAAATACAATTCGCCTCGCGGTTCTTTTCGCTTAACAACATGATAAAACCCTTTAGCCTTGGCTTGTTGTCCTGGCTCAAGGGTTCCAACCCATGATTCGAATTCTTCTTTTGTCATATCTTCAGGATAAAAATTTCCACCCTCAGGTTTGTGAGCTGGAAGGTTTGGAGGATCAGATAAGACCAAACCTTCAACACGATCCCATGGCCCTTTCAGCAAATTGAATGCTAGTAGTGATCTTTTGTCTTGTGGCTTGGTGTTTCGGAGTTGGTCAAGTAGAGCCTCATTGCCTTTCCATTTTTGACGAAGGTAGATCCTTTTGTCAAAAAATAGACAGAATTTGATAAAATGTAAAATGATACTTTGTAAACTTATTCAGTGAGTTAAAACACACCTGTCGATCAACTTCCCAGCGGCAACTAATTTAGAAATTGCAATTTTTTCATTTTTTGTAAAATTTGTTAAATCCGCTCCTAAAGAAACCGGAGCATATCTAGAAATAATTCTACTAATGGCGTCTTCAATAGTTGGATTCACCGCCATAATCGAATTATCAAAGCCATGCCGATAAGCCCATATATACGATAGGCAATCATAACCATTTCGGGTTTGCAAACGCACTGTAACTATAAAAAATTTTACGTAACACAGTGACTCTTTCCATGATATCATTTTTTAGTAATAGATTCCACGGGTGTCGACTTGAAAGTATTTAAAAAAAAACTCAACAAAAAAAGCATGATAGAAAAATGTTGGCTTCAAGTAGAACTCGCTACGTATTTCTAATTCACGAAGATATGAGCGAGTTAGTGCTAGGTCAGCGAGCTATTAATATTCGAAATATTGAGTACAGTATACTTATAAAAGTTAATTTTTCTTTTGGCTGACTAAAGACCAACAAAAGTTTTCATCCTTATTTTTTTTCCGATACATTTATCGTATCAATTTACTGTAATACTTAATCGATACCGAATTTGGTTTCTTAAAATAGGGAAGCTACTGGTGCGCGGATAAAAATTGACAGAGATGGTAAGGAAGCAATTATTACCGGCACATATGGACAGTGTGAAACGGCTCAATCCCGAATGAAGCATTATCTAGAAGAAGAATCCGTGAAGCCAAGACCTAGTGTTTATCCTGACGTTGGTTATACTATTGTGGATTCGCAGTCGCCATCCAAAAACTCGCGAATTCGTTTTATTCAGTATATGGAGCGCGACAGTAATTCACACTCACACGGAAGGAACTTGTATTATATTCATTTATCAAACGAATCTCCACATTCGGATTTTATGAAGGATTGGGATATTCTTACCCCGGAAGTTGAATCGCCACATCAAGTAATGAAAAATCTTGAAGAATTTATGCCTAGCCCCTTTATTGATATGGGGGATCACGGACTCTGGTTAGATGACTATGGTTCTTACTCGGCAAACAGAAGTCGTAGTAGCAGTAATTCTAGCAAAAGTTTCAGTACCGTTGGTCGTGAGACGTGTGAAGATGATAATGATATCACTGCATTGCTTCCGGTTCCTACTAGACAACGACCATTTACAGTTACTTCTTTGCTTCCGTATTGTCTTAAACAAATTTCCGATCGCGTTTCAGAAATGTTTCCTATACGTGAGGCAGGCTTAGAAATACATACAACAATATATTTGGGACAGGAATTATTTTTTAATATCCCGTTGGAACCTTCGAGCTTAGACATTAAAGAATGGTGTGGACTTAAACGTATTGGACATAAAGCTGTAAAGACTTCTTTTCAGCATCACGCGCCTTCAATTGATGGTCGAAGGATTTTGGAAGCGAATATGGGCTTTAAGGAAGCTTCACCTACACATCAAAACGAAAGGTGCTCTATAGACGTGTATTTCAATGACGGTGAAGAAAAGAAAATGAAACTTATCTATGACCAGATTTCTCGTATGAAGATCTCACCTTTCGATCTTTCTTATATAAGATTTAGAAAAATAAATTTATTTTTTATTTTATTTTATTTTATTTTTTTTTTAAATAATTAAACCGAATTGGCATTACAATCTATTAGATGAATGGACAATTAAAAAAGTTGTAAAGAATTTGCGACGTATTGTGCTTGTTGACCTTTTGTCAGGCAGCGAAGCACCGGATATAAGGTTTACTCTAAAAACCCAGACTCGTATTCCAATTGATCCCGACTTGAAGCGTCTTGTAAAAGACGTGCAAGATCCAAATAGGAACGAGTCTTTTATGGCGTTACGACCTACCGATTTCGCAGGCACATGGATTCATGTGACACGTGTCGAACAGGCGATCAGTAAAACGAAGTTTTTGTATATACATAATTTAGATTATTTTTGTGTACTATAGTATTTATTAATGTTACTTGAATAACATATTCAATCCCTCTTTTTTTTTATTTAACAGTAATGCGAATTATCGTATTAGCGTCGTACCAACCAAACAAGACGCGGATGCAGAAAGAGTCACTTACGGGAATAATATTACCCTTAAACATGTAGATTGGATTCGTATGTCTAGTCGGTTATCTAGTCTACCAATCAAAGATCAATATCAGCAACAATCATATCAAAATGAATATGATCTTATAAGTTTCGAAGATATACCAAAGCAAACAACCTCGGTTTCGAGGATACAAAAACAAAACATCGAAGATGACGTCTTCGGGATTGAATTTTTATCTAACCACATAAACGAAGGGTACAAGAGGGAAGAAAATATTTCATCCGAATTTAAGGGGATATTACAATGCACAATCCCCGCATCATTAGATTTTTCCCGTCAATTCATCCAACGTATTGGAGCATAGTGGACAATCAATGACTAAAGTTGGTCGATTTTTTTTTTAAATCGCCTGATTGATTTGATCGCAAAAAAAATTTTTTTTTGTATATATATATTGCAAATAATAAATTTTTTATAGTAAACCGTCGATAAAACTAAAAAATTCTGTTCCCTGAAGTTGCTTCTGGTAAATTAATTAAATATACCTATGATCGAGGGTGTTTACTGTAGAAGAATGTTTTAGTCGCTTACGTCATCAGTTATCCAGGCAAATAATTTGCCTGCAAATTTCTGACCAATGCACTTTTTGGGTAGATTAAATCACCCATTCGAGGGCTTCTGCCAATATTATTTTTGGGCAATGCATAGATCTTGTGTCCTTTGAATTCTTCAAAAGCCATTCTCCCTTGATTCTTTCATTATGGAAGTTGAGATTTATCTCTAAGCCTCTTGAATTCGTTAGTTTAGACAAAGTTATAAAAACCCTGTAATTTCTCTCATGTAAAAGGATATCCTACGGGATTCCAATATAACTCATATAATATATTGAATAAATCACTTTGATAAATCTTTAAAATTAAATTATTGTCAAATCACCATCGTCATGCCTCTGGTGAGTTGCCTTATCACTTTAAATCTTATATTTTCGTGCATATACATATTAAATGTATGATTCACCCCGTAACATTTGGTGGTGACTGTGAGATTCAAACTTCGTAATGTTTGCATTTTATACCTGTTTAAAAAATAAATGAAGAACAGTTTCAAAAATTTATAGATGCTATGATCAAGTCTGTTAGTAAAGAAACCAAAGCTCCACCAAAAGAAAGTAATCTTGTAAAGATTAAGTACTTTTATAGTACTGATGATGAGGATCCTTTTGAATGGTTTGATGATTTTGAAAGAGCTGCCAAAGCCAATAATTGGGCCAAAGATCATAAAGTGAAGATTGCTTCAAGTTATCTTAAAGAAATAGCAGCTGTATGGTATAAAGCAATTAAGAAAAGTATTGAATACTGGAAAGTAAAAGAAGAAAATAAAATGGACCAAAGTAAAAGTTTTTACTATTTGTTTGTAAAACAATTCACTCTTGAAGGAACATTAACATTATTGGCAGATGGAGTTATATGAATTAAAGCAAAAGGATACAGAAAAAGTGAATATCTATGTCATTAAATTTACAAAGTTACTTAATAGAATTAATATTAATAATAGTTTTTTAGATGGATTTATAGTTAGAATGTTTCTGAATAGTTTGAAAAGCAATAATATCATTTTCGTATCTATAGCCACATCTAAAAATTTAACTGAAACAATTACCATAGCAAGAGTGGTTAAAGCTAGAAATAATTATAAATAAAAACCTTTTGCATTAGCAAATATACAACAAGTAAGAAATGAATTAAGTGATCTAAAGAAAAGAATTGAAGGTTTAACAGTGAATTACTTGATCTTATATACACAAATGAAGGATATAATAAATAGATGTTTATAAAAAAACTTCTTTAGAGGATGTTTACCAAATAATTTGAAAGAAAAGAAAGAAAGAATAAAGTGTTATAATTGTGGTAAAACAGGACATATAGCTAGACATTGTATGTTGAAAAAATCAAAATATCCATACTTTAATAAAAGAAACAAAAAAGAAAATTTGACAAAAACTATTAGTTTTTGTAAATTAGAGAATGATTATAAGGAGGAAGTTTATATAGCAAATAATCTTATCTCTCAAAAGGTAACAAACTGTTTGGCAAACCCAAAGTGAGAAGAAAGACTACATAAAATAATTAGAATTTTACCAAAACAGCAAAAAAAAAAAACCAAAATATGAAAATTGATAACTCTCTGTTATTTAAAATTTATTTCTTTTAAATAAGACTAAAATAAAAAGAGGTCTATTAAAAATTGATGCTTTACAACTCTACAACATAGTAGATAATATTTTGTCCTTACATACTAATGCTACAGTAAGCCAAATACTTCAATATCTTAATCAAAAAAGAAATTTAGCTAAGATACTAAAATATTTATCAATAGTAAAAGAAGCAAAATTTGTAAAGAAATATTATTACATGACTATCACCTAATATTATATTCAGATTCAAACATAGCAATAAATATAATTTATAAATGCTTATTAGATAAACTAGGGCTAAAAATAAATGACAAATCTATAATTATAGTAGTTATAGCAACAGGAGCAAAGATCAAGACTTTAGGAAAAATTAAGGATATTAGAATAATTATACAAAATATAGTAATATCTACTACCCTATATGTTATAAAATTTTCAAATAATACATTATTATTAAGAACTGATTAGTTTTAGAAAACAAAGACTCAAATTTATTTTGATAAGTAAAAATTATATTTACAATATGCTAATAAATCAGCAGATGTTAAAATTTCTAATAGTAATACTGAAGGCCTTAAACTACATGAAGAGGAAGACATATATAGTGATAGTGGAAATACTTTTGATAAATTTAACTATAAAGAAAAAGAATTTGATAAATTTAAAAAAGAAAAGATAGAAAGTTAACTAGTTAATAAAGAAAATCCTATATTATACTTCACAAATATAGAAGAAGTACCTACAAAGAAAGATAAGAAAAAAAAATCTGTAAAAGAAATAATAGAAAAAATAGTTAATAACAAAGAATTAACACAAGAACAATAGTCTAAGGCAAAAGAATTTTTACTTATTAAAGAAATCTTATTCACTCTAAGTATTGAAAATATGAATTGTATGAATGTTACAACTCATAGCATTAATAAAATAATGTCATTCTAATTAAACAAGATTATTATAGAGCTGCCTATGAAGAAAACAAATTTATAAAAAAAGATAGATATTCTATAAAATAGATAGACAAACTCCACAAACTTCACAACTCTGTTAAATATCTATTAATGATTGCTAATTATTATTAAAATTTATTTTTATATTGCCCACCTATTCTATAGCACATTCAAAAAAATTAAAGAACAAGAACTAATAATAGAAATAAACAGTCTTTGGTCTTCTTTAATAGTCATACAGTAGTACTGAAAAAAAACAAAAAACTATACTTTTGTATAAATTACTGAAAGCTAAATACAGTTATTAAAAAAGAATATTTATCCACTTTTATATATCAACAACCTCCTTGATATATTTGAAACAGCCAAATAATTTTCTACATTAAATCTAATAAGTGAATATTAGTAAGTTGGAGTAAGCAAAGAAGTTATAAAAAAAACGATATTTATACTGAAATACAGTACTTATACTTTTAAGATAATACCATTCAGTCTCTGTAATACTTTGAAAATTTTTAAGACTAATGGATACAGTACTTGAAGACTATATTGGAAATTTTGCTGTGGTCTACCTAGATAATATAACTATAGTCAGATCTTTCTATAATCACTAAGTTAGGATAATAATAACTTTTTTTAAAAATATGCTTATAAAGAAATTGTGCTTATATAAAGGTTTTTTTATATTTTTATAATAATTTGTTTAACAAAATTAGGTGCTTATATAGAGGTGTAATTATATAAGAAGTAATTATAGAGAAGTTAGACTATATCTATTCAAATTCATTAGAAAAACATTTAGAATATTTAAAAATTATTTTTGACAAATTAAGAAAAGCTGAATTAAAGTTAAATTCAAAAAAATATACCTTTTTAAATCTGAAATTAATTAACTAAGATATGTAATTAATAAGGAGAAAGTAAGACCAAATAAATCAAAAGTAGATAAAATAAAAAAATTTTCAGTATCTGAAAATCTTCACCAATTGAAAGAATTTATTGTTTTAGCCTCCTACTATTGTTGTTTTATCAAAGAATTTGCTATGATAGCCCAACCACTTTATAAATTATTAAATAAAAATATTTGGCAAAAATATAATAGCAACCCATCGCTATGCGACCCTTATATGATCGACTAATCATTTTGAGATTGGCGATCATATATAAAATTTTTTTTTTATGTACTATAAGGCCATGCAAAATTAATTAAATGGTTTTCATAACCCGGCCGGGTCAAAATTTGAAAATTTCAAAAAAAAAAT
>CAJVPY010003036.1:0-14839 GCA_910591965.1 Dentiscutata erythropus | reverse complement strand
CTCTATATTCTTCTTTGTTTTTTCTTTTTCCCTTTTGTTTTGTCATTTTCGTTTTATTTGTGTTTTTTGTTTTATTACCCCCATTTGTTATATACCCCTTTGAAGAAGGAAAAATGTTAAAAAAAAGGCAATCTTGACAAAGCTAGCAATAAGCTTTCAGTGATTTTTTCGGGGAGTCATCTAGTAAATTAGATGCCAGAGAGAAGTGAATTATTACTGTGGCAAATCACACTTGGGCACCATTACGAGCAGCCGAGTAAGTCTTTATTGAAGAGTAGGAGGGTGGAAGACATTGAGTTTATTGCAGGCTTGTTGTTTGGAAACCATGTATTTAGATTACACACTCCTAATACAATAAAGGCAGAATTGCCAAATTTAAAAAAAAAAAATTACTAATTTAGAAAATAGAGTAATATCAAAATATAACCAAAATACCAAATTTTAATATTATCTATTTCAATACTATTTTAGTAATATTCTTGTCTTTAGACATTGTTCTGTATTTAATTTTTAAGGCCAAACCATGACTAGAGGATCTATAAGAATCTGATTATAGCAATTATTTTTTTCTTTTCTCTTCTACTATTATTTATTTTATATATATTAATCTTATTACTATTATTATTGGATTTAATATCATTGTTTATGTCTTTATTAGCAGAGTTTGATAATAACTAGATATCTTATACTCATTTATTTTAGCTTCAATTTCATTCTTATGGCAAAAATCTAATTTAAAATTATATTATCTCTTTGAATTGTTATCTTTAACAGATTAAATAATTATATAGCATCCATATTTACTAGATTTTTAATAAAAATTAAATATACCATACTTGTTTGTTTTAACTTCTATTTTATTTAATAATATTCATCAATATTATGTATTTTATTTTAGCTTTGATTTGTCAATATCTTTTATAATAAGCTAAATGCGAGTATATTATATATTAACATTAAGATAATAATGTTTATGCTACCAAATCTAACTTGCATATGCTTTCATATAGATAACTTGTTTATACAGCCATGTATATATAATTTGAAAAAATTTACATAGGCTAAATACATAATAATATCTAATACTATATATATATATATATTAAGGTAAGATTATATATAATTATAAAAAATAAATAGCATCTTAATGAAAAAGTAAATATAGAAGTGAGATTCATAAAACAGAATTACATACATATTAGCTACAATAGATAAGCACTTCTAAAAGAAAACAAAATTTTAGGCTTTGAATTATACTCAAAACAAACAAAAAAGTTGTCACCTTTTATTATTTTTATAATTTTTATGCTATTTTGACTCTAGCTCAAATTTCAATTTTAACCTTACTTGTATATATATAATATAATTTTATAATTAATATCTTTATATTATATATTATAAAAAGTAAATAATTTATTTAATTTTTTAAAATATAACCAAGTACTTAGTAAGCACTTATTATAAATGCTTATTAAATACTTGTTAAATATTTATTAAGTACTTATTATAAATACTTATTAAACAAATTTCAGCATACCTTATATCCAGTGAGTACTTGCAACCAAGTACTTTACAAGTTCTTGGTTATACTTCGTGATGGATATGAGAAGCAAACTTTAAACTTTTTCGCCTAATCGTAATTTGTAAATATGCAATAAAAAAGTTATTAGATTAAGTAAACTTTCAGAATGATTTATATAGCAAAAATATGACATTACTATGTAACAACTATTAACAAACCGAAAATGGGACACGTAATCTTTAAGTGTCGCGCCGCCCTGTAGTAAAACCTTTTTTAAAAATTCAATATCTTAGAGTATAATAACGATTTCTTTTCTTAGTTATCTCATAGGCTAAGTCTTTTATGTATTTAAAAACCAGTTTTGAGGATTTTTTTTTTTTTTTGCGAAATTTTGGCGTCACGCGCCGATTCTGAAATTTTATTGGCTTAAAAAAATATGCGTGGGAAAACAATGAGTTTTTATTTAGAAGGGATCACCGAACTTAAAATGATTCATCCGGTAAGAATTAGAGACCAAATGACATATAGCATTAGTCTTTGGTCTGTTAAATTTTTACGTTCGTGCTCATTGCCAGATCAACACTGCCGTGTTGGCATTTCCAATAAAAATTTTATTTGGATTTGAAAATAGTGTTCATGTTCGTAACTTCTTTGCTAATTTCAAGAATAACTCGGAAATTTACTCTAATCTTGGTCTCGCCTTTCTTATTCTATCCAGAATATTTTGGAATAGAAAGCTCATGTGTTTGATTTGAACTAGATGCCTTATATCCAATAGAAAAATATGGATAATATGGACTTAGTCTACAAATGTCCACGTCCCAATGGTCCATATTGTCCATGTTCATATTTTGCCAACACTGTCAGTCAGCATTGTGGGGACAATTGGCTAAATGCTAAGTTGTTACCTAAAAAATTACTATACCAAGTGTAGTAGATAGATGTATATAGTATATCTTGAATCTTACCGGTATTTATGCTTGTATTTTAGGGTATTTATCTAGTTCACTCTTTACTTCTCAGGTTGAAACCTTTTTGATTTCTGGCTTTTATATAACTATAAATATGGTTTTAGAAATTAGCCTTCGGAAGTTGTAACATAATCATATTTCAAAATTTGATAATTAGGTTAAAGTACGAATAATTTCCATTGAAAATCATAGCCTGAATTAATCTTTTGGACAAGTTCAAATACTCTTTCTAAATGCGGGTTTGACATATTTTTTTTTTGCATATAGTCTCGTCATGCTGCATTTAAAGTGGTTGACAGTACATGCATTTAACATACCTTAAGATGATACATTTCGAGAGTTATATGTAATCAATGTTTGCTGAATGATGCTGAATTTGCAGTCTCTATTTAATATATAAACACACTAAAATATACCAACGCACTTTTTATTAACAACACTAAACATAAAATCCTAACCAAAGCATAAAAAAAAAATGAAAATTTTCGCCTTAAAAAAATCAAGTTCTTTAACACTAAATATAACAGGCGTGATGATCGTCATTTCCAAGTCCGGAAAGTAGATAGCAGATCGTAAATCAGACCGAGGTTCATAAATCATAAACCGGAGGCTCTTAATCCGTATTGAGACAATTTTATCGGCAAGTTGACCTATTATTAATGAAAAACATGTTATCTTGATATCTCATATGATTGTGTAAAGATACTTTGACATAGAGTTTGAACAGGTTACCTTTATGTAGAGATTATCCGGGTATCCGATCTAAATTTATCCGGATATCCCGTTTACTATAGATATCCGGATAATTATCCGATTATCTGTCGGATTACCCGAATAATTTGGATATGAACATTGGCGTGCCAAAGAAAAACCTTACTCATTTTCTATTTAACAGTATAAAATAATAGATTTAATATCCAGAATGACATATATCTCTTATGTATTTCTGTATTTCTGTATTTAGAAGCAAAAATGACCAAATTTAGGGATCTTTACGAAACGCTTTTATAAAATTATAAAATAGCATTGACCATACGTATGTACGTATTACCATTTAGATTTGATAAACGTTTACCGTAAGGGTGCGACGAATAAGGGATCCTGTGGGTTTATAGGTTTGAACCGCGAACCGACGTTCTAGCCAGCTTGCTTAATTAGGAGAGCTTCTCAAAGTCCCAACGTACAAACTAGAATTAAGTGTGTGTATTTAAACGTAGTACATCTTTACCCGCAAATCCAATAGCCTTTTTGAAAGAAATCTATATAAGATCTATTGGTGTTTTTAAGGTTGATACATGCTAATATAATATACAGGATATATTTTTTTTAACCATGCAACTAGTAAATTTGAAACATTACTTAAAGATTACCTTAAAGATTGCCTTAAAGATTACCTTAAAGATTACCGTAAAGCTTACGATACAATGTATACGTAAACTTTTCAAATCAAATTTGTCATGATTTTTTATTTATTTTTAGAAATCACGTGAGCAGCATATTGCATTGGGGATCTAGAACTGCAATCAACGATTGGTAAATCAAACAACTCAGGCGTTGGACTATTGAATGTTTAGTTACAACAGTAAACTTAAAAACAAAAGGGTAGGTTATCTATAAATTGTACAAAATCATGCATATAATCAAATTTGTACAAAGTGCTTTTGTAAAAGATAAAATTTACGAGTAATACTAAAAGTAAATGATTTATATATAAAAAATATTTAATAAATAAGATACATTTAAAGTAAGATTTATATACGGGATAAGAAAGGATAACAAAATTATATATATATATACGTGTACTCTAAACATACAACGCCTCAAAATCATAATCAACTATAAGAAGAATATTATCACATTATATATAAAGCATCAATGGCTGGTACTGAGTAAAAAAATTCGCGTTTTTTTAATAGATTTTCATGATATTTGTGGTAATGTAAACTAAACCTCAATTATAGATGTATCTGATTGTAACTCGTAGCATATTAACACGTACAGTGACATGTACAATTAAATATTTTCAAAGATCACACCAATCGTTAAACGCCACCAAGAATGTTGGAAGGGATTCGTACATAACTTGCTAAATCGAGTTTACCATCTCATGAAATCTTTAATGTAAAACTATTTTCTTATCTTTTATCATTGAAAAAAATTCATTGGTTCATTACACTTTTTTTTTTATACATCACAGGGTTCTAAAAGAGTATTTAAAAGAGTATCATGCACATTATATGCAAATTATACAGATTGTACATAATTTAATTATATATTTATGTTTTTACGTAACTATAAAACTTTTAACTTGATAGAAAAAAAGTGGATTGTTACTATCAATTAAAGGAAAGTATTTGTGTACACTTGTACAAACAATTTCATAAATTCGAAAGAGACTTTTCGATAAGTATCACATCTTTAGAAAAAGTATTTTTTACTCAGAGATTTAATTCTTCTAAGAATGTACTATAATATAATATCACAAGAATTCAAGAATTTCAGTATAGAAGAATAATAAGTTTATTATCGTTATATAACATTATATTTCATGACTAAAATCGCGTCGTAATCTTAAATATATAAAATAATAAAATAGATAAAATAAGTAAAATATGAAAAAAACATATATAAAACATGTAAAATTGTAAAATACATAATAATAAGAATACATAAGAACGCGTTATTAAATTAGAAGCGATAAATTTCATTTTAAATAGTGTACAAATCTAGAAGAAATTTGGTTTACTATTTTTATAAGAATTAGGTAAGGCCAAGAAAAAAAAATTATGTAATTAAAAATGTATAATGTATACGAGAGATCTAGATAATAATGAGAATTTTGAAGGAATAAATTATAACTTATCTCCATGTGTACAAATATGTTGGGCATGCAAATCTGTGTTTAAAATATATGTTACAAAATCTGTAGAATTACAATTGTGATAACTATAATAGTCGGTGTGATAATTAAAGATTAAGTATATCAGCAGATATCAATAGATAGTTGGTACGTACATACGTACGTACGTACGTACGTACTGTTGATATGTAAGCTCTTATGTACGTACGTATGTAAAGATCTTCAAAATTATTAGGCGTTAACTTTAAGTATATTCTATAAGGTTACAAACTATATATATAAAATAAATTTGGTTATATTTGACTTAATATATCTTAAGATTTAAATTACTATTAATTATACTAAAACATATATAGATAATAAAGTATCGGATATATTATGTTTTATATGTTCATGGGGATACCTTTAAAATTATGCACAACCAGAAACAAAGTTACGTCAGAATCTAAAACAAAAAAAAATCGTACGTACGTACGTACGTACGTATCGGTATGTGACCTTTTTATCAAGATAGGAAAAATCAAGATTAATCTAGTTATAGGTTTTGGATATATTGAAAAAAAAAGAAGAAATCTAGAATAATTTTTAGAATAGTTATGCGTGGTTTATTAAAATAGCAAATACCTGTTTCTGAGAGCCACCTGATCAAATACACAAAACTGCAGTGTCTGCAGTAGTTTTGTAGATCGATTTTTTTTTTAAACATAAAAACAATAGCAATGATCTCCGAATCATTGTTATTGACACGTTAGCATTATTCTTCTAAAAACTAAAATTTTTTATAGAATATATAGAATATATATAGAATATATTGAGTGATATACAAGACATTAAATATTCTCATAAAATTTTATTTATTTATTCGAATCTATTCCAGTATTCCAGTATTCCAGTATTCCAGTATTCGAATTTTTTCTTTTTCTTTCTTTCTTTTTTGTGACGAATTATCAAATTTGGAACTATTATTCCATTATGGTACCTAAATTTACACCTTCAAAGTGCCACATTAAACTTTTTTACCAATTGAACTCGTGAATATACATTGAAACAATTCACGATCCTGAGCTAAATAGTAACTTAAGTAGGACGCGCGTAAATTTTTCTTTGGCATTATTCGTGAAACGAAACAAAAGAAAGAAAAAAGATACTTACCCCGCACTTATTGATAGAGATGCATTGATACCATAGTCATTACAGGTTTGCACTTCAGAATTTGTGAATGAGAGTGATAAAAATAGAATTAAACAAAGAGGATGAGACGAGTAAACCTACATTAAAATAATATCATAAAAAGAGTGTGAAAAAAAAATTTTATAGTAAAATGGCAGTTATTTTTAATGCACATATCTGCAAATTGATGTTTTAAGTATAGTATGTTTTAAGTATAGTATGTTTTTAGATTCTCTGGATCTAAGTGGATGATTAAACGGTGATTCAAGCTGACACCGAGTTTACTTAATGGATTTGGCTATAGTCGACTAAATTATCATAGATTTATTGATGCAGTGCAAAAAAGACAAATTTGTCAAGTAAGTGCAACATGATAATCGTACGCGTGAATCAAAATCAGCTGCTGCAATCTATAACACGTAATATGCTATTTAGTAAAGAAAATTTTTTACTCATGCTTCTAAAAAAGTTATTAGGAAATTTTTTTTAAAAAAATTTTAAAAAAATTTACAAAACAATATCAAAAAAGAATAGTAAATATTGTTCTCTTTCTGGATAACTTTTACAAAGCGGAAAAACTCAAATTCTTAAAGGGGTTATATGGATGAATTTATTCGGTTCGCGAGTTGGGGACTCAACTCCGATAACGCCAAAGTTTTGGAATTATGCATCGTTACATTAGTAATTTTATGAAAATAAGGAGTAGTAACAATAGAATAAGTAAACCATTCCTAAAGTTTTTCAATAAAAAAAAATCCGTATATGCAAGAATCATAAATTTATCCCGCCCTTTTTCTAAAAGTTTCGGTTTCGCATCCTTATTATTAACAAAAATATATGTTTACACGATATTATTAAATATATAATAATCAAATACTGTAATCAAATACTGTAATCAAATACTGTAATCAAATATTGTAATCAAATACTGAAAAGAAATATAATAATATAATAACTGATAAATTATATTAAATTATATTAAATTATACGTAGAATTTTTTTTTTTTTTATTCCAGTATAATTTATTTAATATATTTATTTAATATATTTATTTAATATATTTATTTAATATATTTATTTAATATATTCGGGCATAAAAACTCCGCAGTAGATAAAACCCTTGTTTAAACATGTCTAAATACTCGTTTTAATAAATCTTTTTATGTACTAGAAAATAATACTCATTATTAATCATTATTATTATTAACGTTAATGATTAATAAAGTACAGAAACTTGAGATTTAATAAATGTCACATCACAATATAAAGAAATTCTCTCTTTGTTCAGAATATTCGGTCACGTAATCATAGCATACATTTACAATATACTTTATATGGATGTTTTGATTGTAAATCACCCTATTATAGTTAATAGTACTAGCTTCTTTTTTGAAACGAAAGATACTTACTGTATGATTATATGATTATTATATGATTATTATATGTTTATTATATTATTATACGATTATTATATTATTATTATTATATGTTTATTATATCATTATTATATGATTATTATGATAATTATGATTATTATGTTCAAGTTAGGTAGTCTTAATCAATTCTCCTTGAAAAAAAAATTTTAAGGGGCACTTTAAAATAATTGAATCTTTACGCGACCCGACTAATTTTATTCAAAACCAAACTGAAAATGGTAGTTAGTTTGCATTGGCTGACTATAGATAATTACGATTTTGGTTAAGATTAATTCATAAAAAACTTTATCATTTTTTCTTCATATACTCTTTTGGTGATGAAGTATCACGTATGATAATGTTCCGAAAATAAATCGCTATAGTCCGATGAATATTTATTATTATCGTGGCGTATCTGATTAATTGTAGATTAAAACTGTATAAACAAAGAAAAAAAGAAGAAAAAAAAACAAAAAAAAAGAAAAAGAAAACATAAACAAACCCCTCTTATATAGTATACAATGAGAAATTACGCAGGTTTTTTCTATTAGTATTTTTTCGCGTTTTTTTTAAAACAAAAATTATTGGCAATGGAAAATTGGTACGTTAAACTCCGTTAAAAAAAAAAAAAACATTGATCATGAGATTCATGGCGTGAATGAACGACGCCTTCGCTCGTGGGAGAAAAATCACAAAAGGTAAACAAACTACGGGTTTTGGACTCTCTTTTGAAAGCAAAAAATTCCAAAATTGACAAACAAAGAAAAAATGAAAGTAATTCATTGAACTATTAATTCGTATACGTTGTGTACGTGTACAATGATTACGCATATTTGCATTTTGTACAATGAAGACGTGTTTAATCGATACTTTATCGATAATGAATCGGATTATAGGGAGTAAGAGAATGGTAAATAAGTAAGCCATGTGTGCGTTCCTTTACTATGTGTTAGTGTAAAATGTGTTGTGTAAAGAAGCATTTTCCATTCAGAATCATATATTTACGGAAGACGGATCTTAATTCGTCCGTGACTATCATTATTTCAATATATCACCTGGTCACGACACGAACATGGGGACCATCATGTATACTCCAAATTTGGTAAACATTATTTAATTTTGAACTGAGAATTTTTTTTTTTTTTTTAACACTAATATTATTAAATAATAATAATAAATAATTAATTATTTGAATTAGTTTAAAAATTTTTTTGTACAATAAAATAAATGTAAGATGATATCAAATATTTTTCTCGTGGAAGTTTCGCTTTAATGTTTGGTTTATCACTTTAAAAAAAAAATATTTGTAAACAACTATGTCATATATAATCAATCCTCAACATTATTACCTTTTATTGGTCCCTGCATGATAAATTTATGATTGGTTTTGTCATTATTATAATTTAATAAAGTTAATGAAGTCATATATCTTGGGTGTTACTTTAAGGTGCTTACGCTAATACCATTTGCCATTCTAAATTTAAAAGTCATTTAAAATCATTTAAACTAGTAATATTTTAATTACCCATGCATATAATGATATGCTCATTTAATGTATGTAACGTTAGAAAACGTAAATATATATATATTTATATATTAATCTTATATTAATCTTATATTAATGAATTAATTTATATTTTTTTTATAGCCAATAGCGTGAATTCCGTAGTAACCCCCTATTATATATTTATGCAGGGTTTTTCATTGTAAATATTCTTCAAGGTGTTTTTTTTAATAAATAAGTACTACATAAGCTTGTGGCAGGTGATCGTTTGATTTCTTTTAGATCATTTAAAAAGGTTATGACTAATCCGTATATAAATAGAATTTATATACCATCTATGGTTAAAATATATTCCCAAACTTATTTTTTATTCCTATGCACTAATTCGATCTTGAAGGGATGATAGAATGAGCTTACTGTAAGTTGACAATGGAAAATTGTATTTTACTTAAATTTTTATAACCTAAAAAATTCGTACAAGATCGTTCTATGTATAATTATCCCCCTGATGATACCATTTTAATCAAATACCATTATTTTCTGTCCGGTCATACATTGAACAATGCGCTTCCATTGTTTATCGATAAATATTTTGATGATTAAATGGTGTTATAAAGAAAGAATGTAAAAAAAAATCATTTCGTTTATATGCGGGGTATAACTGTACATAATTATCAACGTATAGAATTTAATTTAATAAAAAGAATTTTTTTTTTTTTTTTTTTTTTGCTGATGTTTAGAAAAAAAAAAAAACAGTTTTAAATAAATTTTTATGAATAAATGCTAAGCATGTTAATATGTATCAAACTTCTATGCTACCCGAAATGGCATGCCTGATGATAGCCAAATTTTCAGCCAACTCGGCTGATTGTCGACAAACATTTTTTTTTTGCATTAAAAGTAAATGCACGTACGTACTGTACATACTGTGTACATATGCATAATACCTATTGTATATTTATTATATACTTAATATATACTACTATAAATTTACTGTATATATACAGTATATGATATCAGCTATATCTTTTTACTACGGTTAGAGATCAAAGAGATTGACAGCCATTTAATAACCGCTAATAACCGTCATCAGTAACCGTTTTCATTCGTCATTTTCCGTTACTAATACCTTATTTGGTATTAAAGAATTTTGCCGAGTGCTGGAGTGGAAAAAATCGTGGAAAAAATCGTGGAAAAAATCGTAAAAAAAATTTTTCGAATACAAAAAAAGAAAAAATACTTGAGAATATAGTAAACCTAAAAATTCTAAACTTTGAAACTTTCTAGATTCTAAATAAGTTGGAAGTTATTATTTGAATGATTTTTAACTATAAAAGACTATAGAAGACTATAAATGCTATAAAAGACTATAAATGCTATATAAAATGGCTATAAAATGAAATATATTTACTTCGGACTTTTTATATTATTAAATTTCTTTATGATCATATTGATATGAATACTTTAAAAGTAAAGGTTACCGTTTTAGTAAATATTAAAAAGAATGTACATGTAAATAAAGTACAGTAACTACATAAAGCAAGATCTAATTTCTGTTTACTTGACCTAATTAAAGTCGAAACTGGATTTATTAATTTTTCATATATTTGATATCAGATATAACCGTATAAACAAATTCACATTCAATTAATTCAGTAATTCGAACTTGATATAAATCAGGCTCCATTACCCTATGAGTAACCCTATGAGTAACCCAATGAGTAACCCTATGAGTAACCCTATGAGTAACCCTATGAGTAACTCTATGAGTAACTCTATGAGTAACTCTATGAGTAACTCTATGAGTAACTTTTATCAATCATATGTCTCACTTTCCTCATAGTTCACTCCCATAGTTAACTCTCATAGTTAACCCCTATTTACTACTACTATTATTATTATTATTATCGTTATTATTAATTATTATTATTAATTATTATTATTTACCGGCCATACCAGTTTATTGGTATTGGTTATGCTGCACCTCCTTCGGTCGATGCTATCCGACTTGAATGATATACCAATCCACTGGTCCCCTTCGGAATAACTGGTGTTATCAATTGAATGTAATATATGTAATATATTATTCTATTGGTTATGCCGTACCTCTTTCGGAACAAAAAATTAATCGACATTTATTAATCAAGATTTATTGGTTATCATCGTTACCTTTGGAACTCTTGACCAAAATCTTAAAATATCGATAATCATATTGTATAAATTCTTGATTTTCACTTTACAAATATATTTTATATGTACGTACGTACGTATATCTTTATAACTTTATTTGTTATAAAAAATTGTTAATGACTAAGATGTATGTATGCTAATAAGTTCTAGGATTAAATGATTATTCTTTTGTTCGAAGAAAAAAAGAAAAATAATGATATCATTATTTTTAATTTTTTTTTTTATTTCTAATGTTGTACAAGTATTCTAATTCCAAATAGGTTCTAAATTTACTCGATTAAAAATAAAGTTTTTTTAAATTCTTATTAATGATTAAAGAGTTCCGAACCAACCAACTTAAAAGTTAAATTTTTCGAATCTATTTAATCTATTTTAGGGTTTCATATTTTAACTCCTAGATAGAACCTTATGCCAACACACGATGACAAAGCCATCATAAATGTTACATAAATTTCCTTTTGACGAATTATTAGCATTTAGAAGAGACACCAATCCCAGTATGTAACATTTAGACAATAGTCATTTACGCGATAAATTTTTTACTAAAAATTTTTATTTACTTTCTGTACGTACGTATAATAAAATTCACTTCAATTCATTAATTTAAATTCACTTATGTAAGTTTACTAACACATTTAAGTTAAGTAAAAATTGAATTCCTTAAGAAAGTTTAATTAGAATTTCATTGTAGATTTACTGAATTCGAAATAAAAAAAATTTTACGTATTTAACTGTACGCACAGAATAACAGATAGTAATATACATTATGACGCAAAATGGAAAATTTCACCGGAGTTTTAAAAATTGTTGCACAATTTTTTTCCTAAAAAAAAAACAACAACATACGTACGTATGTTAGAACTTTCAGGGTACAATCTAGTGTTAACATTCTCATAAGTGTTAATAATCGGGGCTAAATAAATTATACTACGTACCGGACATTATTCCTGAGAGGTACAAAATTTACTTTCCGTTACACTAATCAATTTTTGCTTATGTAATTTTATTCCAGACCATGCTACGTAAATGACTGTTATAAAAAAACTTTAATGATATTATTAAATTATTAAATTATTAAATTAATATTATTATACATTGTTTTCAATAAATGAAAAAGAAACAAATTCTATATTAATTTTTTTTTTTTTTTTTTTTATTATAAATATTTTAGTTAGGTCATATAATTTAATCGTGTGATCAAGTTTTAGTCATGAAAAAAAAACAAATCGAATGAATGAATAGGTTTATAAGTATATAGTAAAGTTATAACCCACTTTTTTTGAGGTGTATGGTTTTCTATATAACGATAAATTAACTTTTATCCTGATATTAGTGTATATATAATGTGTATACGTATAATGTGTGTATACGTATAATGTGTATATACTACGTATATACGTACAATTATAACTATATATTATAGTATTATTATGATTATGTAATACAATAATATAATGTTGTAAAAAGTTTGAGCTTAGCCTTGAGATCGGGATTTGTAATCACACCTTAATTTGTCGAACAGATAAAAAAGGCACCCCGGACTGGTTACGTAGGTACGAATGAATCGAGTGCGTGACAATGTAAGGTAAATCGTAAAAAAAAAAAAAAAAAAAAAGCCTTTAAATTTTATCACGAGAAATTTGGGCTTTGTTTTCTTTATTAATTATTAAAAATTCTCATGATTTCAATAAAAAATTAATCAATAATTCGATTATTTAGAATAAATAACGACATCATACACAAGTCATTTATCATTCATTCTAGTTAAATGCTATAAAGTAATAAATATTTAAGAAAGGCAGATTGATGCATATGCATGATATCATTTTACGTTTATACAGTTTATTGAATCAGAACAAGAAAGCTGATTGGCTCAGCGAGAACGCCAGATATTAGGTAATTGTTTTTAGAAAATGTACCAATAAATCATGAGGATGAAATTGTAAGGAAATTGAGGAGTTCGGACATTTGTAATGGATCGAAGATGCATATAATGCAAAGCTGTTTTTCTTACATTGTCACCGTTTCAAACGGATAAAATTATTCCTAATCTGCATATTTTATTTTATTTATTTTATTTTATGTTATTTTAGTTTAGTTTATTTTATTTATTTTTATTTTATTTCATTTTATTTATTTTTCTTTTATTTATTTCTCTTTTATTTTATTTACTTTCTTTTATTTTATATATATATTTATTTTTATTTTTTACTTTGAACTAATCAAATTCTTATCTCAAACTTCGCGTATAAATATTTTCTTTAAAATCTGATGGCGTAAAGAAATATTTTGCTATTCAGATGAACTGCTAGATTTTAATTGGTTCAGTTAACTTACTAAAACTAGGTTAGAGATCTTGGTCAGATTTTTTTTTATGTGTCCAAAAGTTTAAATATTTTGTTTGACTAAAAACAGTTATAGAAATTCCTTTTATTTACCCCAATACATCTCAATATATTGTATTAGTACTTAAAGTACTTAAGTAAACGTTGTTCTATATAATAAACAGGTTTGGTTTGTCTACACTTCCTTATCTTCATATCACGCCAAGTTATATGTTTTTAAACGTGATTCATGTTTATATGGTGTACAGAAGACCTAGAGAAGACTATAGAAAACAAATATAGTCATACACTTGTATACTATATGTATCAGCATACCCGTGTTAATAATTATATGAGAACTATGAGAACTCTTTTTTTCTTTTTAAAAATAATCTTTCTGATTATATTTTTTTGATTATATTTTTCTGATTATATTTTTCTGATTATGCAAAAGTTTTTAACCCAATTTTACTATAAGTAGAAGCTTTATAACTAAAATAAATAGATCTATTAAGCGCATTAAAATAAATTTAAATAAATTAGAGAGACAATATGCGGTATTGCCCGCCCAGTGTCACGTGATAGCCCAAATTGATCAGAATTATCTTTTAAGTTATATTAAAAAAATCATTTATGTGAAACAGTTTTTTTTTTTAAAAAAAAAATACAGTAATATGTAAACATTATATTTTAAATTATATTTTACATTATATTTTTTATACAGTATTCTGCACGGTTCACGTTCATTTTTGAAGATAAGTATAATTGATATTGATATCGTTCCAAAAATTATGATTAGGGTGATTGGCGTACTTTTAATACCCGAACGGAGTATTCAACTAATGCAAGAAAGAAATATTTATTTATTTATTCTCCGCCAAAT
>CAJVPY010003035.1:0-14839 GCA_910591965.1 Dentiscutata erythropus | reverse complement strand
TGACAGCTAGTGTAGAACCCCTAGTATAGCACTAACGCTTCGGGCGGACTACTTAAATAGGCAATCAAAAGTTGTACATGTGACTAGTTGTACTCTTGTGATACTGATAAAATATATAAAGCCGGTGCTAAAATTAACATTGGCCTACTACTTGTACTAATAAAGTGCCAAGAGCCTAAGTAGTCACCTTAATATTTAAAAAAAAAAATAATAATACTTAAAAATTTTTATTTTTGCATATTCTAAGTTGAATTTATAAAGATCATTAATGATTTGATTATAAATAAAGCCAGTATCACTTATTAAATTTAGTTATTAATATCACCTTCAGAATTCTAATTACTATATCTACAATATTTTACATAGTTATCAATTCTTCCTCTAAGTCTTCTTCAGAGAACGTTTAATACTCTAAAAAAACTAAAACGTTAGCTAGTAACTTCAAAGAACAATTAAAAAAGTGCAAATTTAGATCTCTTTAGAAGATTAATAATTATTATGAAACACTCAAGTATTGTAAGATATGCAACAATATATAAGAAGAAGATCACAATTTGTTGTGATGTATTGCTATTAACTAGCTACTGCTTATAGTAGTTGAAGAAAATTTATTTAAAAAATTTGTCTTCAAACTTGATCTGCATTATAAGCTTCCTTGTTGTCACACTCTCTCTTCAAATATAAAAAAGCAATTTAATTCTGCAAGAGTAAAAATTAAAGAAACTTTAAAAAATATTAAAAATAAATTGGTGCTTATCTTAATCATCTGGACAGTATATGCCCAATCATTCCTCACTATTACAGTCTATTAGATTGATGATGAATAGATGAAAAAAGCCCTTATTTTTGATCTTATTCCTTGGCAAGAATTCCATACTGAAGAATACATTAGTGAAAAGATTCTTAATATTGTTAAAAAAATAGGATTAAAGAAACAGCTAATTGAATTTACTAATTATAATATAAAAAATCAAGTGTATTAGTGCTTCTTTCAAAGATCTATAAGCCCTAATCTTAAGTATGTGTCTTGTATAGCAAGTGTAATTAACTTTATAGCTTAAGCGGGTCAAAAACATTATTTTAGTCTAATTAAAAAAGCTCGTAGATTTTGTAATAAAAGAAGTTCATTTTTAATCTTAAAGAAATTGAAGAGAATTTCAAATATTTTAGGCAATGCTTTTTTTTACTCGGTAGTTAATATTAAGGCTTCTACCTATTCAATGCTTGAGAGTCTCATTCAAATTTAAGCTATTACTAATGGTCTTATGTTATCTCAACCAAGTTTAAAAAATGATTATCTGGAAGCCAACGAGTGAATAATCATAAAAAAAATTGTACAACTTCTTGAACTATTTAACACAGCAGCTATATTTTTTTTTGAGTACCTCACACTCTTCCCATAGATTATTGTGACTAATTATCCAAGGACTTTCAATATATTTTAATCAGTATCTTTTTATTGATACACATCTGAAGCAGCCACAAAAATGAAAAATAAACTAAAAGAATATTAGACTTATTTTAAGGAATCCTTCACCATTCCTATCCTTCTCGATCTATTTACAAAATTCGAGACGTTTGAAATAATTGACTATAAAATAGCTATTAATAAGTTAAAAACCTTTTACTCATTAAATAAGATAAGTAAAAATAAAACTACCAAGCTCAAAGATCTGTTAAAAGTATTTTGAAAACTTATACAAGTAAATAAAAGTAAAAGTAGTGAAATCAAAACAAAAAAAGATAAGTTAGAAACCTACCTTTCCCTACTACAGGAAAAGGGTGTAAATCTGTTATTTTGGTGAAAAATAAATGCCTATTGCTTTTCAACTCTAGCATGTATAGCAGCAGATTACTTATCTTTACAAATTATAAGCATGTTTTGTAAATATGCTTTTCCTGCTATAAATGCTACTGAGCTTACTAGGTTTGATTATTCTAAAGAAATAGCTAGTATTCAATTAAGTTTAAAAGGTTGGTTTAAAGAGGGAATTATAGAATAAAAAAAAAAGAATATAAGATAGTTTTATCTTTATATCATTATTATATATCTTGTATAACATTTTGTATAAATTAGTAAATAAAATTTAAAACTGTATATAAAAGAAAAGTATTATCTATCATTGTTTAACGATTAATTTTAGTACTCATTTATTCTGTGCCAGATTATGTTGATTAATATAATATGACATGCAATATAACTATTCCTGATAGTATATTTATACAAGGTAGATAATAAATGAACTATATACGTATATACTAGAGTTTTGCAAATGCCTATGCTGGTATATAGGATATTATGCCAGGCACTAGACCAGCACATAATATTCTTTGACTTGTGACTGTAAAGGCTAATGAAATAATGATCATGTATTTACATTCTTTGTATCAAATTATCACATGATTATTTATTATATATTTTATCAGATAAGTGTTTGCAAACATAAATTACTTTTTAATAACAGTATACAGCATTTATACAGCATTCGGCACTTCTACTTAGATATTTTTGTATCTCAAAATTCTAAAAATTTGCATCTTTAATCTCTACAATTCTACAAGTATATATTTGTTAATAAGTTGTGCTTGCATTTAATCCTTCTACTTTCATGTCTTGGCTGTACTGTATTAGGTGGTGGGGTGGAGTAAAAATGAAAAATTTTTATTTTAGTATGTATGTTTTTGGTCAAAATTATGATAATACTGACCAGAATTAATTGTATATTTTGCTTACCATATCCATCTTTAAAATAGAGGTGTCATATAGCTAGCATGAAAAATCTTTTCTAATTTATCTGGTTTTTCTAGTTAATATCTAATAAAACTGGGGGCTAAAAGTGTAGTAATACACCAATGAGAGGGAGAACACCAATAAGAAGCACTAAACACTAACGTAGAAGTGAAACAGACTACAAGTCCTAATTAGATCTATATTTCTAAATGTCTCATAACCTAAAATATTGGAGCAATGGAAACACCAAATATATTTGGGGGAAACTCGGAATAATTTGGAAAATCTGGAGCATAAAAAACACCTTTGGAAGTAACTTTGTTATAATCATTCTCTTACTCTCACTACCTACCAACTACAGGAGTACCTGTTATCAAGAATTAGCAATGCATATATTATATATATAATGTTAACTAGGCTATAACTTTGTGGAACAGCTGTAGTGCCACTTTATCTGCAAAACTATACCTTGTTAAGTATAAGCTCTACATGGTATTAACACATAATGCAGAACTATAGTAGCTGGATAAAAAGCTTGAATTAGGGAAGCAAAGCAGTTTGACTAATTTGGGATTAACCGTTAGATTATGAGGCCTTCTACGAGATACCAAAAGAGGGAGTTGCATGTTGTAAATATGAAAGATGCAGTGAATATAAAAGGGAGTTATGTGTACAAATCAGATATAGTAGTTAAAAAATCCAGGTTGTACATAAGTGGAATATGGAATTCTCTGGTAGGTTTAGGTCACAGATAGTAGTCAAAACCTGTCTGAGCCATAATATACTTAATAATAGTATATAATAATTGTATCACATAATATATATACAAAATATATATACTTATAATAAAGTCATGAGGCATAACCTCACTTAACACCGAAAAAAAATATATATATCTAATAAAACTGGTAAATTTTTTCAATACTAGAAATTTTATGATTATGATATAGCAGATTTCCAGAATATTTTGTATTAAAAATTTATTTTAGCTAATTACTGCAAGATTTTTTTTCATACTATATGTAGCTGCTTCTTTAGGTCTAAATTAAACTGATAACAAGCAATAAACATGTATGACACACTAGCCTTATATATTTTGTAGATAATATAGTGAATTCGCCCAAAATCTTTGCAGCTAAATAAATCAATCAAGTGAGTTACCAATTTGATTAACAAATCAACAAAATTCAACTTATCTTTTTTCTTCAAAAATTTATTATTAATAAAGATTACTCAAGTATTACTTTGACATATCAAACATAATAAACAATAAATTCATAACAAATTTCAAACCAGTCTAAAAAAATAGCCACTTTATTTTTAATGCTTGAAGCTTTTAAAACAAATTATCAATATCTTGATATAAACATAATTAATACAATCTATTTTTTAATATTTAACCAAGCTGTAATAAATATTGCTATTCTATTTTTCATTCATATAAACTTAATAAATTTTTTTTTACTTTTTGTTGCTGCAAAGCAACTTTTGCTAATATTTTATAAATTGTTGCTGTTGCAACAAAAGGTTAATATTGGTAAAATCATTAAAAGGAAAAACCAACATACCGAAGCTAAAGATTTAACAGTTGATTGAACAGAATTTTTCTTATTGGATTTTTTTAGACATTTTAGGCGATATAACGAAGATCAAGAAAAATAGAAAAAGAGTATACTCAAGTATTTAATTTTATAAATATCGCCATTTGTCATATAGTTAATTAGTCTATCTTGTATTCATAGACTTTTGCTATCAATTTTTACTCGCTTGGCTTTTAAATGATGACTGGAGTATCATACTAAATACTATTACCAATAATGTATTCACATGAATACAATAGTTTATTTACTAAATGTCAAGGTAATTCCTAGAATAAAAGTTAGGCCATTCTCCTATTTGGGTTAATGCCTTTTATTAATTACTATTTGTATCACTTATTATTACAAATATTCTTATTGGTAATAATTATTACATTATATATACAACACTAATCACTTCTGATTATTATATTGTTTATACAATTACCAATTAAACTTTTAATTAAATCATGTTACGCTATTTATACTAACCCCAATTACAATATTTGATCACCACATACTTTAACCAACCCTGGTGCTACAAGTACATAGGGTATTAATAAATACCATAATACCATTGATTGTGATGATTGAGTATTATCATGATCATTCTTTAATCAATTGATTTAAATGCTTAAAAATGGCCTAAAAAGATGTCACGCTATAATAAAGAATATAAGTTGAAAAAGAAAAAAGTTTAACTTTACCAATAAACCATTGCCTATACCATTGTCTATACTATTATTGTCTATATTATCATTATCTATAGTATCACCTAGAAATGATTTTTTTTTGACCAAAACTAGATATATATTATCTCTAATTCTTGCTAGTGCTAGATTTTATTGTGTTGATAGAACAATTATCTAAGTTATTTATATATATATATTTAGTTATACAAAAAATTATTGCAATAGCAACTAGAGCCTCAAACTAATATATCTTATGAGACTTAATGGGCTCATAATTACTATTTGATAGCTCAGTACTTAAACAAGGATATATATATATATATTTTTTTTTAACTTTGGCTATCTTGCCATGTATTTTATTAGGAGTATAATTCATACAAATTACATATTGGTAAGTGATAAACTCTAGGCCTGTCGACAAATAGCGTATGAGAACTATTTCCAAATGACAGGTGCCGTAATACATATGACTAATTCTTTCTATATACTTGATCTCACTCGATTACTAATTTAGCACCTAGATGCAATAGCGGCACCACATTTTGTGAAATTTGCATCGACCTTAGCGAAGCCAGTGTCTAACCATGCTAGGATACATGTCCTACCATGTACTCACCCAGACTTCAGTAACATCTTGCCATAGCTTAACCCATGTACTTGGGTTAGGGCTAACCATTGAACCCCTGTCATTACCTACTTCTGCCCTTGTATAGATTCACAACAATCCTGGTACCTGCAATTAGACCGTCTTCTTACCCGGATTCTTTATCGGTCTCTCCCTTACTTCTAGCCGGCAACTCGGATGAGTCAGTCTGTTTAGGCTTTAGATGCCTGAAAGATGCCCTCCTCTTGGTACATATTTTCAGAGCATATGTCCTTTTCCTCTGGTACAACAACCTGGCAGTTTGGCTGGTGTGTCCTCCACCATTAGGATCTGGTCGCTCGGTTCTCTGATCTCAGGCCCCAGTTCAAATTTAGCCCTCTTGTGATACCATCATAGATCACTGCTACTCCTCTTAAACAAGAATATTTTGTTTAGTCTGCAAACAAATAACCTATACACTATATTTTTTTATTTATACATGAATTATAATATTTAATCTTAATTTATTTTGTAGTTCAGGTAATTTTAATTAATTGATTTAGATACTTGAGAATAGTCTAAAAAGATGTTATACTATAATAAAGAATATAAGTTAGAAAAGGAAAAAGTTTAACTTTACCAGTAAACTATTGTCTATACTATCATCTATACTATTATTGTCTATATTATTGTCACCTATAGCATTGCCTATAAATAATTTTTTTTTAACCAAAACCAGATATATATCATCTCTAATTCTTGCTAGTACTAGTTTTTTTTTGTGTTGATAGAACAATTATCTAAATTATTTGTACATGTATACTTAGTCATACAAAAAATTGTTACAATAGCAACTAGGGCCTCTGCCTAATATATATTATAAGACTTAATAGGCTTATAATTACTATTTGATAGCTCAGTATTTAAACAAGAGTGTTTTGTTTAGTCTGCAAACAAATAACCTATACACTATTTATTTTTTTATTTATATATGAATTATAATATTTAATTTTATTTATTTTGTAATTCAGATAATTTTAATCAATATAAAGGATTTTATTTTTTATTGCACCCCTAGCTATATCTCAAAATTTTACTAGGATAACCTGCATGTGACTAACAAAAAATGATTGTTACACGATTTTACCTAACCCTAACCCTAAACCCTAACCCTAACCCTTAAACTTTAACCCTTAAACTCTAACCCTAACTAATCGTAACTTTATCTAAAATTTGCTATATCTCAAAATTTTACTAGGGTAATCTCTTGTCGTGTAACTAAGTAAAAATACTCCTCTCGCAATTTTACTTAACTCTCTAACCCTAACCCTAATACTAACCCTAACACTAACCCTAATACTAACTCTAACACTAACCCTAATTTTTTTAGGGGGAGCAATGTATTGCACTTGCAAAAAATTAAAAAATTCTATTACTTAAGTTATTTCAGAATATTTTGAAATTTCTTATGTAATATTACGGTTTTTTTATATTAAGTAAAAATTTTGAAATATCTCGAATACATGCAAATAGGTTATATTTTCGATTTTCATATCACCTATGACCCGCCAACCCACTGTTTTTATTATTTCTAGGACACCTATAAAAAATTAGCCAAAAAAAATTTTTGGCCAGTAATTTTTTCAGCATGATTGATATATAAAAAATATATTTTTGAATTCATTTAATTTTAATTTACTGTAATATTGATATAATATCTTTGTTATAAATTAAATATATTTTTGAATTCATTCAATTTTTATTTACTATAATATTGATATAATATTTATATACATTTAAATTACATTTTCAATTTCAAAAATTACTATAATAAATATAATATCTGTTCTACATACAAATAATTTTATTATTATAATGTCAAAATTATTAAAATTTCGTTTAAACTCTTACCCAATATGTTTAGCATGTTTAACTTGTGTGAAAGTTTATAGAAAAGATTGTTCTTGTTAACTAATAAAACTTGACAAAAAATATAAAAAAGGCTCCAGATATTTTCCAGATATAAATCTTGATGTAAATATCTTTTATCATGAATATGATGAAGATTAGACATAATATTATGAAGTATTTTTAATTTATTTTTTTATTCAAACTTAAAGATATTACCAAGATTTTTGTTTATAATCCATGTTTTACATAACTCATTACCAAAATATAATCATCTGTTTTTTCATTTCTTGATATTCCTAGATATTGTCCTAAGCTATAACAAGCTTTTAACTAAAAATTATTGTGTATGTCTTATATGCGCACCTGGACTTTTTCATGTATATTATTAATCATTTTCAAATTACTCGATACACAAATTTTGAACACTTCATATATACTTGATATACAAATTTTGAACACTTTGTATATATACAATATTCAAATTTCAATTACATTGCAAATAAAAATACAGTAAGCAAATTTTAGCCTAATTTAAGCAAATTTGAACAGTTATTAAAGAAAATAAATCTATGAAAGTTTTAAATTAATGTTCAAATTGTAAGTCTGTGGCAAAATACTTGTGGGAAGTTTAATAATAATGTTATTACTGATGTCAGAGAGACTTCTTTTTTTCTTGCCATATGAATTGAAAAGTGGAGAATTAGGTTTAACAGGTAGTTTGAAAGGGGCCATTACTGATGCATTTTTTTTGTCATAAGATTTTGGCTTAGAGATTAGCTTCGCTATTAAAATATATAAAAATTTTAATTAAAAAAAATTTTCTTTTGAATTGTCTTAACTGGGCAAATGCATAATTAATAATACATACCTTTTTGATGATTTTTAACTACTTTAGCTAATTTTGGATCTTTAGTTACTTTTGGGTTCATTTCAGCTACTTTCAAGGCCTCGGTTACTTCAGTTAAACCTTTAGGTATAAATGTATAAAAAAAAATCTTATTAAAATAAAGTTTTTGAATAAGTAAAAGAATAATTTAACTGTATATACCTTCTTGATATTTCTCTATTACGGGTGAGCCTTGTCAAAATATATGTAATGAAAAAAAAAATTTTAATTAGAATAAAATTTTTTAAATTGTTTAAACTAACAGAAATAGAATTAACACATACTTTTATAATTATCATACTCATCTAAATTTGATTCATATAGCAAAAAAGGAATCAGTATTGCAGTATTATTAATTCGCTAATATTCACTAAGCTGACAATAATCAGCTAAGCTTTCACGGGAACAATAGCTAGAAAAAGCCAAAAGATCCGATTCAGAAAGCTCATTATTTCTTAGAAGTTGAATTGCTATACGGTGACAAGAATGATTTGTAATATGCCATCCTTTCTAAGATTAATCTCAGTGTTTTCAACAATATCATGCATAATTTTTTTGAGTTTTGAATTTTCCATAGAGCTGGTTTTGTACTAGTTACCTTTCCGTTGATCTTTCTTGCTAATACAAGTTTCATGAAATAACAGATTTTGTAATATTTCTAAATTGGGTAACTTAGACAAATACAATAGAATATGTGTAATAGTTGTTTAATGAATCTGAAGAAATAGGGATACGTCATATACCTATTTTACCATTTTATTTCTGTAAAATGCACCACTCTGATTATTTTTTTCTTTGTGTAATAGGAGCTCCAAACCACTATTTCAGCACTGTTTAAGATCTTTTCGGCAAATTTGATATGCATCTCCACCCTGGAGACCACACAACAGACATAACCCAATGAATAAGAGATTCATTTTTATCAGTATTCATATATGGGTAATCAATATTTGTTTGATTTCTTCAACTGATAATCCATCTGATTTTTTTGGATCACCCAACCCCTTGGCTTGAAAATTCTTATTTTGCTATCGAGAGTACATAGTGCATATAGAAATTTATATCAATCCCAGATTTTTAATTGCTGAAGGACACTGTACTCTTTAAGATAACGATTAATTGTACTGTAACAATTATGAACTGATTTAACTTTGTAATCAGTGCCGTTTTCTTTTTGTAGCCAAGTGATAAATTTACAAAGGTAATCCTTTAACTCTTCTATAGAATTGATTAGTTCAATAGACTGGGTGATACTGCAACTTTTATTGAATCTATTTACAACTTGAAGCCGCTAAAAGATATTTTGTTCAGTACTTGAAATGAGAAATGCTTGCTGCAATCGATCAATTTCTTCTTGTGTCGGTAATTGTGAAGCTTTTATGAAACTCTTTTTTTTTTTAAAAAAAAAATAATATGAATAATAATAATTATAGAGAAAGAAGAAAAAAAGTAAGTGAAAAAGAATTGTATCGTGATTAGAAAATGATCAATTATATATATAAAAAACTAAGGTGCTTATGTCATACATACTCAATAATCGTGTTATCAGTTAAATTTGCGTTTGATAAAAATTACATAGTAGGAGCTATATATTTTACGTAGCAGAGCCATGTAAAATACATAGTAACCTAGTATGTAATAGGTTATCATCCACAATATAACTAATAACAAGTACAAAAAAAACAAAATAAATTATTATATTTAAATTATTTAAATAAAATTAAAATTAAAAAAATACCTCATTTAAGAATGGAACTTTATTCTTATTAGAATCTTTTACAATCTTGATTGCTACTTCTTCATATGACCCAAATTAATTTAAATATTTGGTTCTAAAAAACTGTAGAAAATGCTCCTGAGCCTATTTCTAAGATATTTTCAAATTTATTAAATTAACTTTTATAGTAAATATATCACACGAATAGGTGCTAATATTAAAAAATTTTCAAAAAATCAAAACTTAATTAATATTTGTCGAAAATATATTAATCAACACAATCAAAGTGAAATAGTAGATCTAACAATTAAAGAATCTTTATCTTCTATGACAAATACTTTTGAGTTATTTGATTGTCTGAAGTGAACGCAACTAATTCAGAAATTAACAGTGAAAAAAATCCTAAATTGGATATTATTAATATGAAAGAACCTAAATTAGAAGCTATTACAGCTATTTTTAAAAATATGTGAACAACAATTTCATATACGAAAGCAAAACCATTCAGACCCAATTTGCCATATTATGAAAGCTAAAGAATTTTAAATTTTATAGTTTTTCAAAAGTTTCTAACTATCAAGTTTGGTTTTAAATGGTTGAATTTAGCACATTCCAAGAGTCTATGTGGAAAATCAAAAAATTTGGAAATTTAAATTAGTAAAAATTAAACCTCCTGATTAGAGCAAGTCTTGAAAACTTTGAAAATCTAGAAAATATAGTGAATTCTCCATGATATAATGATCTGCGACCATTCACACCTTTTTGAAAATAGCTGTAATATAAAAAAGCCTTTTATAAAATTGAAAATATATATCATTTTGTACATATTCAAGTCAGTGTATAGGCCTTCAAATTGTTGTAAGACTAATGTTATATCCCAATCTTGAATTGTAATTCAAACAAGTACCAGTTAAGTTTTTCTTTCCTTAAACTTTTTTCATAACATGGTTTTCTTGAAAGTGATAAAAGTTTTCAATACAACCATATTTTTGAAAATGTACAAGAACCCAACTTATAGAAGATGTGCCAACACTCAAGTGTTTTGCAATTTTTTGAGTTGATAGGCCTTTTAAATTTTTTTCTAATTTTAAATTATATATATTACATCAATTTTCACAAATCACTGGCAGTGATCATCACCAGTTACACAGGACTAATACATATAAAAAGATAAGTTATTCAATTTTTTTTTTTTGCTTTTGTTATATATTTATTTTTTTATTATTTCTTTTGTTATATATATTTATTTTTTATTATTTCTTTTTTTCTTTTTGAAGATAGTAGATTTATTGTTGGTGTCATCTATTCGGTTCTTCTTTTGTTAGCTGGTGTCTTTTTTTTTTTGTCAGTTGGTGCCTTTTCTTGCATTGTTGGTGTCATCTAGTTGGTGCTTTGCGTTGTTGGTACTTTTTTCACTAGTTGGTGCTTTGCGTCATTGGTGTTGTTCTGTTTAGTGTTTTTTTTATTTGTTGGTGCTTTATATCATTGTTATCATTAAGTACGGTGTTTCTCTTTGGTTTCTTGCATCATTGGTATCGTGATTCACTGGAATCGCTCTTGTTTGTTGTGCATTTTACAAAGTATTTATGTATATTAGTTCTTGTACTAAAAATATTTATTTTTCTTTAAGTCCTTTTTAGGCTTGTTTGCTTATGCTTGGTTAGTCTATTTTTCTTTGTTGGTTTCGTCCATTTTGGCACCTTTTCTTTCAGTATTTGTTATTGGTATTGAATTCTGCTTTAGGCGCGTATTTGTTTTTTTTTTCATTCTGTTATTTTTTTTTTTGTAACCTCATTCGTATTTTTCATGTAGTACTTTAAATGGGTACTTTTACTAATGTTTCTTTTTGCTCTTAGATGTTTCTGAACTTTCTTAAAATGTATGATTTTTCTGGTCAATTTTGAGTTAGTTTTCTTTCTTCCTTGCTTGTCATGTTGGTGCATTTGTTGATAGTGGTTTTATGTGTCATGGATCTGTAGCGCTGTTTTGAAAATTTTGCATGCTTCGTTAAGCATTATTAGTTAGGATTAGATTTGGGTTTTTTAGTACTGTGATTATGCTGATAATATTTTGTTAATGTTTTGTTAGGTGTGTTTGCAACATCGTTTGGTTAGAATAGTTAAAGTTAGGTTGTTAAATAAGATAGAGTTGATATTCAAAAACATTTGTTAAAAATGGTTGTTATAATAATAAAAATATTCATTACAATAATAAAAAAATAGTTATTATGATAATAAAAATGTCTGTTACATATAAATAAAATTTTTTTATTTTAGTTATTTTTAATAAATTAAAAAATGTAATATTTACATTATATAACAATTACAATTACATGATATAGAGGCGTGGTACTGTTTTAAAAATCCTATTTTGAAATTATTTCGAAATATTTTGAAATATTTTAAAATATTTCATAATATTTCAAAATATTTCAAAATATTTTAAAATAAATTGTGTAATTTTACATAATAAACTATGTAATATTCCATAATAAATTATGTAATATTCCATAATAAATTGCATAATATTTTATAATAAATTGCGAAATATTCTATGTTGATTGTAATTATTATGCAATATTTTGGGTGTAATAACTTACGTAAGTTTACGTTTATATATTTTGCTAATGTAATCATCTAGGTGCATCCAATATTCTGACAGCCTATGAAAAAAACTAATATATAGACTATTGCATTAATATGCAAAAGATTGAATTTGCTTTAACAAGATCAGAAGTTAATTATTGTATAATTGAAATTATGCAATTAAATCAAAGATCTCATCCTTTTAGAAAAAATGGTCCAGGTCAAGATTGGTAAATATAATTCATAAGGGATTGCCCAAAATTATTATTTTATATCTCTTAGAAATTATTGGTAGCATATATACAAAAGCCAAGTAATTGTTAAAGATTATTTTCAAAAACTTTAAAAAATTATTAATAAAAATTTCTTTGCCACATCACAAATATAGAATATAGATAAAACAAGTTTTACTGTTATACCTAAGTTAGAAAAAGTTATATCTAAGTTAGAAAAAGTTATTTCCTAAAAAGATATATATAAAGTTTATAAAATCATATATGAAAATTCCTATGACTATATTTTAGTTGTACCAACTATTTTAGTAGCTAGAACTGGCATTTTACTTTTAATTACTGTATTAATTTTTTAAACCATTTTTAACATTTTTAAAAAAAATTATAAAATTTTTAAAAATATAATTTTTTTACTATTATATAAAATTTTTATTTTATGTATTATTTAAAAAATTAAAACTAGTATTTTTATATATTATAACTTAAATATATTAAATGTAAAAATTTTTTTTAAAAAATTATTTTTAATAAAAATAGATATATTATAACTTTTTAAAAAAATTTAAAGCAAATTTGCCCTGAATTTGTATACAAACTAAGGGATAATATAAATTTGTATGATAAGAATTTTGTAAATTATATTAAATAAAAAAAATTTTATATTAACTGGTTTGATCTTATATATCAAGATTTTAATTGGTATTTATTATATCAAAAGCTGTTTTGACTAAAGAAATAGAAGATTCAAATATTTAATTCGAATTTTAAAAAAATTTTATATTTAAATTTGGGTTTAAATTCAAATTTAAATTTGGATTTTTTTTAAATTTAGTTTTAATTTTTGTTACAGTTTTTTATTTTTTTAAAAAAAAATTTAAAGCTATATTAAAGCTACAATAATTTTACTTTAAACCTTTATTTTGATATATTACTTTTATAGTTGAATATTGTAAGAAAAATATATATTATTTTTTTTGAATTAAATTTATATGTTCAAATATTTGAGTCTGCTAAATGAAAACCTGTTATCAGGCTTTCAATATATTCTTTACCAAGCATAATGCAGATTTTCTCTTGGTGGCACTTATAGATAAAGCCCACAAGTAGTTCAGAAAGTATTTGCAACTTAATAGGCTGGGTAAGGATACTGAAATTTAAGCCCAAGGGTGGAGACAGGATTCAAAAAATTAGGCTATTATATATATAGGTAGGGCTCAGGTATATTGATATTTAGCCCAATCTGGCCCATGTAGAGGTCTAGTATTTGTTTTATATTATTTTCTATATTATTAAACTATTCTGTATTCTTTTGAGAAAGATTATTTAGATCTGAAAGAGAGTCAAAAATTTGATACTCTGTATCATCATTGCTTTACAATAAAAGTATATTTTGAATAAATGATAAAAATATATCATCTAATAAAATTAAATCATCTACTAGAATATAGTTTTGATTTGGAAGAGGTAAAGCCTCAAGATTAGGTCTATGTAAAGCAGAACACTCTGTGTCTATTTGATCTGTAGCTAGATTTTGTGGTAATGGTATTGAAGCTATAATAGGATTTTGGATATTAAGTTTATATAAATTGTTTTAGTTTAGATATATATAAAGTTTTGCTAATTTAGAAAAATCTTTTTCACATCTATTATATATATGTACTATAATAAAATAATAGTATAAATTTGTATATAGATGCTAGTATGAAATTCTTTAACTATTACTTATAAAATATTTTTATTCAATTTAAAAATTAATATATACTATATATATATAAAAATACAATTAGGTAAATATATATATAATTTTCTTTTATATACTGAAGAGATATGTGGTTGATTATGTATGAAACCTAGTGTTCCTATGAACCGAACTGAAACCGAACTTTGGTCAAGTTCAGGTTCAGGTTCAGTTCAATCATGTTCA
>CAJVPY010003034.1:0-14845 GCA_910591965.1 Dentiscutata erythropus | reverse complement strand
TTTAGTAATTGGTTTTCAAGTTGGCAGGGATTATATGGGACTTTTTCTGAAGGAATATGTAGTGTTATGCCACTTTCGGTAAACATATATAGTTTATTACCACACCAGCATTGTGCATTGGGACCTTTCCAGTCATATTCCCAATGTTTACCTTTTGTTTTAGCACCTAATCTGCTACTAATATGTTCTATATAATACCAGGTACAATACTGATCATTGTACCTTATACTCGTTGGTGTGAATTTTATTTAATTGTATGGGTACAAACCCAAAAGTGTGTGTTCTGGTGGATTTGGTTTTAAAAGTTTTCTTACCTCCTGATATTTCTTTTGGGGTGAGGTACTGAAAACTTTATCATCTATTGTTATTCTATTATCTAGGCCTACAAAATACATGGGTTGTATTTCTTCTTCTTTTTTATCATGTAGTCTTGATAATGCATCCACATTATTATGTTTTCTCCTGGCACAATAGATTATGGTAAAGTTGTATAGTTTCAATCTTAGGATCCATCTGGCGCATTTGCCCTTAAGCTCAAATGTCCTTAACCACTGAAGTGCTGAATAATCTGTTACGAGATAAAATAGCTTGAAACCCAAGTATTGATGGAAATGTTCTACAGCCCAAATAATGGCTAAATATTTCAACTCAGGTATGGAATAATTCTTTTCATGCTTATTTAAACTTCGGCTTGCATAAGCAATAACATACTCTTTATTTTTATCATCAAGTTGGGATAAAACAGCTCCCAAACCTAGAGTTGAAGCATCCGTATAAAGATAAAATAGCTTATTGAAATCCGGATACTGCAATATCAGCACGGTTATAAGGTAATTCTTAAGAGTATTAAATACCTTATGTTGTTTCTAGTTTTATCTATAAGGCTTATTTCTCTGCAATAACTGATTTAATGGTTTGGCTATTCTAGAAAAGCCTTGGATAAATCTTTTATAATAGAATGCCAGTCCTATAAAAGTGTATATCTGCCTAATTGTGGTAGTATTAGAAAATTTTAATTTTTTCAATTTTTTCTTCATCAGGTAGAATTTCTTCTTGCCCATTCACATGACCTAAAAATTTTATTTGTTTTAGGAGAAATACACATTTCTTTGAATTGCACTTTAGGTTAGCTTTTGCCAAATATTCAAGGACTTGCTAGAGATGCAAAAGGTGGTCTTCAAGCATCTTCGAATATATGGTGATATTATCAAGATACACTACTAAAAACTTATTAATAAAGGGCCCTAGCATATGATCCATTAACCTCTGGAACATGGAGGGTGCATTACACAACCCAAAAGGCATAACATTAAATTGGTATATTCCAAATTTTGTTATAAATGCAGTCTTATTTTTGTCTTCTTCTTTCACTTCTACTTGCCAATATCCACTTGCCAGGTCAAGGCTAGAAAACTACTTGGCGCTATCAAAGGCTGAAAGAATTTCTTGGATATTAGGCAAAGGATATATGTCCTTTTTGGTTACCATGTTCAACTTATAGTAATTGATACATATCCTCTTTTTGTTGTCCTTTTTAGGTACAATTATCACTGGTGAAGCCCAAGGGCTTTGTATTTCTTCGATTATACCTTGTTCTTCTATTTTCCTAACTCTTCTTGTAAGAATTCCTGTTCGTCTGGGGCCATGCTATAATGCCTTTGTTTAATTGGCCTGGTGTTCCCTGTATTTATTTCATAACAAACTAAGTTGGTTTGACCCAACCCCACTATTTGTTCACTTTTACTTATCTTTTGAGCGAAGGCATGGAAGTTTTCTTGTAATAAGTCTTTAACTTGTTCATACTGTTCTATTTCTACAGTAACTCTTTATTGATATTAAATTTAATTTTAACTGGTTCTTCTATTACAGCATCACTTAAATATATTGCCGGGTTATCTTTAAACCATGGATTATAAAAGGTGTCGTCTTCTTTTGATTCAATAGTATCAGAATAAAAGACTTCTTGGATTTCATCTTCATCACCTTCAAGTTCATCAATCCACTCATCTTCATTGGTGAATTCTTCTAACTCTTGGGGTGAAGTTTGATTAATAATATGTGTGGTGTTAACAGTTACTTGCTTATCCAAATACTTAACGTATAAGGTATTCTTTTCAAAATTCAATTTGGCTTTTGATTTATCAAACCAATCTGTCTCTAATAACAGGGTCTCTTCTTGAGACTCTATTACCTGTAGGTTAATCAAGATGATTATGTCCTGTAGCATTATTTTTATACTACTTACAATTCCAAGGGCCTTAACCCTATTTTTGTTTGCAGTTATTACCATAGTTTTTGAAGATTTATCTGTTTCTAATTTTAATTTCTTCATTAACCTTCTAGTAATTATACTTACAGCTACTCCAAAATCCAGAATAGTGACTACTGGTATTCTTTTAATGCGAATATAACATCGCATTGCAATTATTTTTTGTGGATTATCCAAAGTTATATGATTAGCTTTACTTTTTGGATTCTTTTTCTTTTTCAATACTTTAGCTAAGTTTTGTTTTTGGTCAGGATATTTAAGTAATTGACTATAAGTAGCTTGGCCCTTGTGTTTAACAAGTCTTTCGATATATCATAGGGCTTTAGTTTATTAATTTCTGAAGGTAATTACCTTTTAATGATTCTTTTAGGCTTATCTACCTCTATTGGAATTTCCTCTTCTGGCTTGGGTTCTGATTGCACTTGAATCTTAGGTGCCTTGTTTAACAAGACCTGTTCCTTTTTAGATTCACTTTGCTTCTGCTTGTCCTTTTGCTTCTTCTGATTTGTACTATATAGTTGGGGACAAATCACATATAGTTCATCATTACTATCACTACTTTCTTCAGTAATGGCTAGGTTTATATTAATGGATTTGTCCTTTTTACTACCTTCTTTAGGTTTCTCTTTGATCTTATACTGTAGTTCTATGACTACAGTCTTTTCTTAAAGGCAATTCTTGGTGAAATAACCAAGTTTGCCACACTTGAAAAATATAATGTCCTTTATTTCATGCTTCTTAGACTGTTGGGCAGCTTTTTCTATGTTTGAGCTACTAATGCCAATGCAATAGTGGTATAATTTAAGCTTATTTGTTATATTTGTTTTGTAAGTTGCTCAATCTTCTTTTTATAATTTCTACTTACTGTAGGTTGACTTGGGCCAGCCTCTACTGAGAACTCAACTCCTTGTTATGAAATCAGGCATATTTGATAATGTCTTCTATGCTAGTCGGCTCATGAAGCATTATCATAGGTAGGAGTTCTAGGTGCAGCCCCTTTTTAAAGTAATATAAGGTTTGATCATCCTCTACCTTCATTCCAATTTTAACTTATTTGAGTAACCGTATGAATTTTCTATTATAGGTATCAATAGACTCACCTATCTGTTGTTTAAGATTATTTAATTTGTTTAGCCAATAGGTTTTCCAATGAGTAGTACAAAAATATGTCTTATATTCTTTAGCAAGAGCTTTCCAGTTAGCTTCATCGAAATTAGTGATCCCAGCTTTCTTATAGTAAACTTCCTGCTACTCATCTGCATTTTCCAACATAAATACTAAAAGAACTTGTAATATTCTTTTAAAACTCCAATTGTTTACAGCTGTGGCTTTTTCAAACCTTTCTAACTACAGCAACGGGTCTTGGGAACCATTTTTTAAAAAAGGTTCAACATGTACCAAGATAGATTCCTTGGTGTTTTTCTTGAGAAAATTCAAAATATTTGTATTTGAAGTTATATTAGGTTTAATAGAGTTAGAAGTAAGAAGAGCAAATGGATTAGTTTTAAAACACTGGGTATGTAAAGCAATGTTGGTTATAACTTTAATTATCTCTACAAGGTTTCCTGGGATTTTAGTATATACTATACTAAAAATTAATTTCACAATCGTATTTCGGCAACGCAAAGATTGAGGTTGCTGATAATCAACTTCTAAGTCTTTAAAGTACTCAAACGTTTTCTTGGTGAATACTTCTGCTAAATAGGTGAGAGATATCAATTTATAAATTGGTTAAAAGTTTGAGAGATTTTCTTTGGGAGCTGGTAATAAAGATCACAGGAGTCTTTTTTGTTACTCTTATATAATATTAGATAGTTGATTACTTCGGTGTTTTCTCTTAAGGTAAAACTCATACACTAATCCATACAAGTCTTGTCTCAATTTATAGGAAGTTCAATCCTGCGATTTGGATGACTAAAGAATTTTTATCTTACAGTCTATAACAAGGTTCAGGAAATGAAGTGTTTGAAGTATGAAGACCTAAATACTATAACTTGGTGAAGCAATAAGAGACGTTAAAACTATCAACGTTTCTAAAAGAGGATTTAAGTTAAGGCTTTAAAAGAGGCAACAACCTAATGTATATGAAGATACAAGAAGGTTGTATAGTTTTGATTTCTACCACTCTTGTAGAATTGGTACTTTTCCTTATCACAATATCACATGATAATGGTAGTTCTCTTTATTATTATTTTAGGCTTTAAATAGTTGTGTATGAAAACAAGATCAGATTTTATTTAGATAAAGAATAAAATAAAGATTACAAAAGAGAAAAATAAAGGAGAATTTGAACTATCTAATAGAGTATTCAAGGTATCGAAGTTTGAAGATAAAGTCAAAGTGAACTCGAAGGCCTTTTATACATGTTTTGGAGGCTAAGCTAAGTAACACTAATTTACTTCCTCCTTCATACTAAGTTGATTTTAATAATTACTTATTAATGACTAATACAATATGCCACCCCTTACCAAAATGTTTGTGCCATTTTTACTGTACCATTCTGTAAAATGTGCCATACAATTTTTGCCACTTCATATATTCCTAAAACCAACTCTTACCACAACCCATATACTTTTCTTATAAGGCTCCAATGATCTCATATAACTAAACATGTAAAAATCATTTATTCTATAGTTCTTATTTACACTTCACGCTATTTCTTCATATTTGTTGTCCGGATCTTGGACTAATCCGAATTTTAAATCTAATTTTTTTCTTTTTTTTTTTAGCTATAACTATGTAAATTTCTAAAATTTTTTAGATCAGTTACTTTTTTTTTTAGTGGTATTTAAATTTTTTAGACTAGGTTAGTTTTTTTTATTTTTAGTATAACTATTTAAAATTCTCTAGACCAAGCCAATTTATTTAGGCTAAAGCTTAAAATTCTTTAAATTGCAAATTGCAAAGCTATTTATATAATACTAATCCATTTGACCTAATTGTATAATATATATTTTTCATTACTCTACTTGTTATTAAATATAATTTTAATATCTCCAGAATTATGAAACTTAAAAATATTAGTGGTTTCATCTTTTGTTGTTTCAATATTTTCAATACATTGAGTATCTTTTAATGGTTTAATATGTTGGGTATTTTTTATTATTTCAATTGGTTTGGTATTGTTTGTTTTTTTAACTTGAATATTATTTGTCATTTCAATAAATTTGGTTTGATTTTGAATATCTTTAAATAGAATTTGGAAAGGCTTGTTTAGTTTTGCTTGAACTTCTTTGTATATAAGTTTTGGTTTTTTTTTATAAATATTTTTATATGAAATTTGCAATTTAACTTGTATATAGGTAGTATTAAATTCTTATATAATTGAAGAATTATCTTGTATGACTTGTGTATTTTGAAATTCTTTATTGTGTATATGATTTGTTGTGAATTTTGAATTCTTTATCTTGTATAACTTGAATTTTATATTCTGAATTTTGAAAATCTTTATACTGTATAACTAGAGATTCTTGTTGTAATTCTTGTTGTATTACTTAAGATTCTTGTTGTATAACTTGAGATTCTTGTTGCATAATTTGAGATTCTTGATATATAATTTGAGATTTTTGTTATACAATTGGAGATTATTGAATTACATTAAGTAATAAAGTAGAATTTTTAAGCTGTTGTTAATTATCAGGATTTTTATAAGTACATAATCCAGTAGCTGAGCAATAACTAAAATTTACATTATTTCATACTCATTGATATTAAGATCTGATAAAAGTTAAATAGAAGTTCTTCTTCTTAAATAATTGGTAATTCTTTGATCATCAATATTAATATCTGAAACATGTATAATTTCTTTCATAATATTATCTAAGGTATTTTTTTCTAATTTATCTTTACTAAATCAGTTTCTATTATTAATTTCCTGAGCATTTCTTGTTAATTGCAAATAAAAATATTTATATGCATCTAATAGACATAAACTAACATAATTATAAAATCTTAAATTAGCTTAAATTTATTATTAGGCTGATTAGCAGGAATATAAATATAGTGGCTAGTAAATCTTCTATATTTGCTTCAACCTTCTAATTCACCTTTATTATTTTTCTCATGTCTAATTATAAAAATTATACTTTCATCTAATTAAAAATCAAACTAATTTAATAAAAAGTAATAGTGATCTTCATAATGAAGTCTAAGCAAATATGTATTCCAAAAAAAAACTTTTTAAGTAAGCTTTAATACAGTTTGTTCATCAGATTTAAGATATAATAAGATTTGACAATTTTTTCTGTAGTTAAACCTTTTGACTAGTCAATATTTTCTAACCTTTGATCTTGTAATTTTATAGTTTTTCTGTTTACAATACAATATAATAAAGAAAATTAAAATCTATTATTGATATTCACATTTTTAATTGCAGAACCTTCAAACAAGTAACAATAAAATAAGATATAAGCAGATACAATTAATTCTACTTTATATAGTTTTTCATTTTGATGTTTTATATCTGCAAAGAATTCATACAATTTTTGCTCAAGCTAGTTTTTATCATTAAGTATTTGAATATTATAAAAAATGTTTTTTTATAATATACTTCGAACTCATTTTTGTATACAGGAGTCAGTATTTTTGATTTTAGATTTTTTAATATAATATTGAATATTATCTACAGTTTCATTAGAAGAATTATATTCTAATAGTTCATTAACTGATTCAAGTTTGTTTAATAAGGGTCTGTATCACTTTGTAGAAGTTTATTTTACTGACATCTTGTTTCACAAACAATCAATTCATTGATGAGTTTATTTTAAAGACAATTAATTTACAGACAGTTTATTTTATAGATAATTCATTTTATTTTGTAGACTATCTTTAACACTAATTTAGAAGTTATTTGCTGCTAAAGATTGTCTATAAAATAATTTTGTTTATAAAATAAACTGCTTATAAGTTAATTGTCTTTAAAATGAACTTGTCTATAAACTGATTGTCTATGAAACAAGGTGTCTATAAAATAAACTTCTATGAAGTGATATAAACCTGAATAAAGACATTAGAAAAGAGTTAATTTGTAATTCTTTTGTAAAGAATAGTATTGTTATAATAAAAGTTAGAAGAATCTAATATAAAATTTATAATGAGTAGAATCCAGCTCTATCCACAAAGTAAAGCATCTTTCTTTTAAGATAACCTTTCTTCAATCTCTAATAAAAGTTGTAGAGCTAATTTTTGTAGATCAATAGTAGTAAGATTGTTAAAATTGGCCTAGTAGTTGCTAAGATATCTTAATTTTTCTCTTTATAATTATATAAAATTTCTTTTATAACAATACTATTCTTTACAAAAGAATCACAAATTAATTTTTTTAATTAAATCTTTTTTTTTATTTAAAATTTTACACTTATTATTTATATCACTTCTATTAAAAAAAGTATAATTGAACCATAGAATAAATTAGTTATTAACTATAAAATAAACTTAACTAAGATCTGATAATTGGTCGATAACTTAATAGCTATGCTATTTTGTCATTAGCTAATTATTAGATCTGAGTTAAATTTTTAAAGTTTTTAGCACAAAGTTTTAAATTTATAAAAATTTTTAATATATTACAACTCAACATTTTGATGGCTGGAGTTTAGAATTTATTTGCTTTAAGAGTAATACACTGTATTAGCCTATAAATATAGATATGATTGAAAACTATACTTAAGTTATTTCAACAAATAACTTGATTTTGCAAATAACTTTGTCTCTTATAATAATGCTAGCTGCTATTTCAAAAATAAAGTAGAATTTTTTTTGAGTAAAATTTCTACCTTGTGTTCCATCAACCATTCTATACTTCATAATTTAATTTTATTATAAAATTTAACTATATGTTTAACAAAAATTTATAAAGTTTTGTAAATAAACATTACTATAGTAATTTCAAAAGCACAAAATTTATAAAATTTAGCATTAAAGTAAGTATCTTTTAATAATCAGAATTAAGCTTATCCCTTAATTCGTGGAGATTTGTAGGCAAATTTACCTGCATAATTACTATAAATATATCTCTAATCTACTTTTTTAATTATTTAAAATATTTTCAACCCAAGACACATGTGTATCTAGCACTACCTTCATAGAGAACCCACCACAACAACAAATAAATGATGATCAAACCACAACAGATCAAATTTCCTTAGTTATACAAACTACAACAGATCATTAACAGAATGATAACTTGGATAACAAGGACCCAAACCTAGATTAAATAGATACAACCAACAATAGTCAATTAATACCATTACTATCAGGCAATAGTATCTCATATCAACAACTGATAGACTGGCAAAAAACAAAAAAACAGAGCTATAGTTAAGCGGCAAAAAAACCTAAAACTTACATTAACCAACATTCAATCTTAGTAGAAGAAGTTACCAATGAACTTGAAAAATGAAAGAAAGAACTATTTGACCACAATACATGGAATAATGATTTTATTCTAGAAGCAATGGCTGATGAAAGACTATTTTTAGAATTCATCCAACACAAATTAAAGACTGTAATCCCTAGTATTAATCTACCTAGTGCTATCGCAAGTAAACTGAAACATAGAGATACAGCATTTTTCAAATTCTTCTTACACAACAAGAGTCAGCAACCAAATTATCAAATAGAATTTAATATACTAATGAGCATTGCCATTGAAAAGTACAAGCATCAACACAATGCCTACCTAGTTAATAAAAATAACCGAAACCAGATATATGACAAACTAAGGAAAAAAATCACTATAGATAGCTTAGTAATATTAAATATAGATCTTTATAGTAATCATATTAGTGCCCAATATATATACTACCTAATGAATTTTAGTAGAATTGAAATTCCAATCCAATTCAAACAGGCTAGAAGACTTATTGGTCTGGCTCAAACGAATATAAGAGATGAGATACCACCAAACCCAAATCAAATCCCAGTAGATATTATAAAGATAATACTATTTACTCTACCACTACAAGATAATAGCAAAAAAGCAACAATTGTTAAGGCTTTAAGGCTTCTATACAAATTCTCACACTCTCTGACTCTTACTTCATGAATATATGTATACTACTACTAGACCATCCTAGTAAACTCCACCTTGACATCAAAACACTATTTCTAATTAAAGAAAGAAGCAGATTACAGTTTCTAACAGAATACTGGCGAAGACTTCAGAAGTACCATATTGTTAAAGAGAAATTACCACCAAGCTATTTTGACTTATTACCAGAAAAGTTAAACTTACTATCAACACTACAAGAATTATACTCCCAAGTCAGGTATTTGTTTTCATGCAAACCCAAAAATGACAGCAAATTTAGAGACTTGGTGTCTAAACTTAGACAGTACTATAAGTTTAAAAGATTACCTAGTGACTACATAATTATAAAAAACAATTCCAATATCTATTGCAACTATAAGAAGCTACAATTTCCCATTAAAGACAAAACCAGTGCACTTCAATTTGTTGCTAAAATATCAGAACAATATCGTATTTCTGACTCTATTCCAGCTAACTATATCAGTTTCAACTATACCAGCAAACCCAAACTACCAAAGAACCATACAAACATCAAACAAATGAACTTAACTATACCTATAACTATACCCAAACAACTGGTTGATATTGCAAGAGAATTATGAATTCATTACTTCTTTTATCAAATTCTCTCAGAATAAATACAAATTCAGAATTGTGAAACACAAAAATCAGATGCTAGTAAATTACCATTACTAGCAAATATAGATGAGTTGAAACAACAGCTAGTGGTTTTAGATCCCAATTTAAAATTACAATTACCCATCAAAAAATATACACAAATAGAAAAAATATTAGATTCTATTGCAATCTACTTCAATATTCCAACTCCACCAAACTATATTCACGACCTACCAGACTTACCAAGTCCTAATTGGGACATTTTTGACACTATGCATCACTATCATAAGTGCCAATACTAAGGACACTGACTTACTGTTAGATAATATATATGATGATTATCACATATATTTCAATTTACTAAATAGGAATAATTCTCAAAACTTATATACACAAACCTCAACAACATTACAAAATAGTATAGACTCCAATAGAACTATAAATAGACAGAATCAGCTATTTATCTCTAAATCATTGGAAACAAACTTGAATATTACAGTTCATAATGTCTAAGGCATTAACAATAATCTTAAGTACACTACATAGTTGCAACGCTGTGTTAGTTTAAACTCAGATATCATCATAATGACAGAAACTAAATTGTCAGCATCACACACATATCTGGCAAGTTTAATAAATTCTTGGTTCAAGATATATACTACCAACTGTGATGAATACAATGCTTCTTTGAGACAATTAGTTAAAGGGGTAGCCATTGCAATAAAAACCCCTTGCAACCATATATTTACAATATAAAAACCATCTAGGCTTTGCTTTAGCAATTGACTTCTTCTTTCCCAACAACAACAAATTAAGGCTTATAGGAGTCTACATCTTTTCGAACCCTACAAGCCAAATAGAAATAGCCCAACAAAAAATTATTGAATAGACCCAACAAGCAAGATCACATAATTTTCATATAATTATCGCAGATAACTTTAATTCAAATACAAAAAAGAAGAATTCTTCTATCCTTATTACTTGCCTTATGAATTTGAACTTGATCAGTCTACTCTTCTTTAATGAGATCAACACCCCAACGTGGCAATCCAATACTTTCTCTAGTCAAATAGATAACATATGGTCAAACTAGGAAATAATTTTAGATTTCAACCAACCAACTCTATCTTCACCTGCATCTTCGACTAACAGTGATTATAAAATTATACAATCACAGTAGACAATTCCAAGCTGCTTACATATACCAAGAACAAAGAAAGCAAAACATAAAGTATATCTATATTCAAAAACAAACCAAAACTAAAAAGCATTCATGAATTATATTAGTATACAGTTAGCCAGTGTTTCATCAAAATATAAGGAGATAACTAGCCAACAAGAGATCAATAAAGCATGGGCAAATATTCAACAAATTATTAAGCAGGCTGCTAACAAACACATAATCTTTAAATACCTTTGGTTTAAACAATTTAAATCATTTACATTTAAGGCAACCCAACTGCATTCGGAATTCAAAAATATTAATCACATATTAAACATTCTTAATAATTTCTCACTACTTTCGGAACCTTATATCATGACTACTATCAATAATTATTTAATTGATAATCTGGATAAGATCAGCATAATTACTATATTGGGACAATAGTAAATTTTGGAGATAAGTACAATATAACTTTTTATTATATGCTAAAATCTAAGCAGAGTCGAATGAAAAGTATTTTTTTATTAAGTTAACAACCAAAGCAAATTAATTAAACATTGTAGAGCTTATTGAGATACCTCTAATAGTGGTTAGATTGTTCAAATTGGTATAGTAGATACTGAGATATTGCTAAAAAATGACTGACTAACTATATAAAATTCTATGTAAACAAAGTATTGTTTACATAGAAATTTTATATAGTCGGCCAATCATTTTTTGGTAATATCTCGGTATCCACTAGGCCAATTTGAATGATCTAACCACTATTAGATGTATCTCAATAAGTTTTACAATGTTTAATTAATTTGCTTTGGTTGTTAACTTAATAAAAAAAATACTTTTCATTCGACTCTGCTCAGATTCCAGTATATAGTTAACATAATAGAGATTTTGCCCCAAATTCTAATATAGAAATTGTACTGATCTTATCTGGATCAGAAATTAAGTAAAATTGGAAAAAATTCTATCATCGAAAGCGTATCAGCAGCCGATTTCAATGAGAACAATTTTAACAAGACATATTCAAGGTTTAAAGAACTTCGGAAAGCCATCTATCAAGCCAAGAATTTAGAGAATCAATATCATCAAAAAGATACAATACACAACAGAATCACTAAAAGACAAGATAACTTCAAGATCACACAACAAAAATGATTGACAGTATACTAAAGAGAAACCACCAGTATATTTAATTGAATAACATCATAACACCAATGTTAGTGCTGGTTGAACCAATAACTATAAAAAAAGAAATATCAAAACATTTTGAGACATGGATGAGTTACAACCCTACTAACTAAAACTTATAGTCACAGTGGGCAAACCACTACCAACCTATGTCAAATATTAGCCACCAAAATTACCTATCTCTTATGCAACAAATTACTATCCAAGAACTAACATATACAATTTGACAAACACCTAATGATAAAGCAACAGAACCCTCCCTAATATTAAATGAAATATTAAAACACTTACTAAAAATCGCACTATCTAACATATTAAATATATTCAATGCATGTTTGAAACTCTCAATCATCCCAGCAGCATGGCGCCAAGGATTAGTTTGGCCAATAGCAAAAAATAGTTATAAGCAAGGCAAGCTTGATAGAACTAGCCCAATTACACTTATTGAATATATATGAAAAATACTAACAAAGATTCTAACAAATAGGTTAAACTCAATTTTAGTTCAGTTAGATATACTTTCTTCTAGCAATAATGTAGCACTTCCAGGTATCTCAATGGCCCAACTAATTAACTAGCTAACTTATATAAGAGAAAATACACATACTAACAATAAACAATTGTGGATTTTGGCTCAAGATATTTCAAAAGCATATGATACAGTCTATATACCATTACTAGTCAAAGCACTAGAAAGAATTAGATTACCAAAACAATTTATAGATCTAATCTCAAATATTCTCTCACACCACACTAACCAAGTTATTACTACACTGGGCAAAACACCTAGTTACTCTATACACGACAGACTAGACCAAGGGGAAACTATATCACCAATATTATGGCGGATATATTACGACCCGTTAATTATAAAAATATCAACAGAATATCATGTTTATGAGATATCAATATCACATGCTTAGACAAGCAAAACAATAACTCTAAACACATCAGTACTAGCTTTCATGGATAATACTATATAGGTTTCGAGTAATAGACAACAATTAGAGCATATACTTAGTATTGCACAAATTTGCAAACATTACAGTTAATCCAAACAAATCAGTACTGTTATATAATTTAATGGATAATTTGAATTCTATTCAATTTCAAGATCAGCAGATCTACAATCTTCAGAAAAACCAAACACTAAGATTTTTGCACACCTATATAGATCATACAAAGACAAACTTCATAGTTTTAAAGCAAATTATTAGAACATTTAATCAACAGCTAAACAAAATTAGGCATTCACATATTACAGAGAAGCAAGCAATTTATATTATAAATACCGTACTTATAGCCCAACTCAGATACCAACTGCAGAACACAGCACTATCACAAGCAATATGTAATACAATTACATCAAACTATATTTCACTAGTCAAGCAGAAAGCATCATTGGCAAGAGGAGTTCCTAACTTTACAATTACTAACCCACTTACATATAGACTAACAGATATTGCTTAAATACAAACACACAACCATATCCTATCACTGTTAAATTAACTCAATTTAGCCCTTCTATCATTTCAAATTAGATTACAACAATTGGAAGAAAATTACAGAAAATAATTACATAGTGGGACGTGTAATGGTAGGTTGCTCCAACTGACCCTAGCTTGAAGTTGGCTTGAAATAGTTAATAGAAAAGTAATATAAGAAAAATAAGGAGTATAATGCCACATTGGGTGACTAGTTAAAGTAGCACAAATGTAATTAGAATCTGTATATACAATTGTTGTTAGTGAAAATCCTAATTAATTAAATAAAGTTTCTACGTTGGCAATATATATATATAAAAAAAAAAAAAATTACAACAATTACAAGAAAGCATACAGATGAATATGTCTATACTAATTGACAAAGCAGTATTTACCTCAAATCAACAGTCAACGTATATAGCTCAAATTATCCAATCAGCTTTGAGTAGGAATTTCAGTTTCCGAGGCCCACTATTAGCCTGGCTCAAGGCCTTACAATTTAATGAAAAATCAATCAATACTATATTAGAACATATACTGAATTGTAACAAGATAAAAAGTTAGCTACACAAACATCATATATTCATAGTAAAACAATTTCTCAATGTTGATTGTACAAGTTTTATTTCATAACTACAATTATATCACAATATTCTTAAGATACTACGGGGTAGGAAACCACGTTGTTTAATCTAATGCAAGATGCAATAAAAGATTAGACCTCTCTAATAACCACGTTTGCAACCATTAATCTATATATTTGGCAACACGTAGAGAAAGATTGTAAAAAAAACAATAGGTTATCACTTCAGATAAAGTAATGGTAAAATTAAATCAGTCAAAAACACACAAGCTATAATTCAACATTGGACTTGAAGCAACAATAGTCAACTCTCAAAATATACAAGATGTAATCTAAGTACAGGAAATAAATGTACCTTCAAAATAACAAGAGACTTATATAAGATCAAAGTTGACTACAAAAAACAATAGCACAGAGACATACAACAGTTCAGGAACTATCCAATACAAATAACACACTGAATATCTAATAAACAGTATATCCCACAAAGATTCCAATTATTCTTCAA
>CAJVPY010003033.1:0-14846 GCA_910591965.1 Dentiscutata erythropus | reverse complement strand
ACTATCGTTGTAATTACATATAAAACTTCGTCTATACTCTAATAAAAAGTTCCCCAGACCAAAGAGGTCACCTTAATGCCAAAAAAAAAAAAAAAAAAAATGAAAATTTTATCATAATGATAACTTTTTTATAGATAACTAACTGCATACAAAATATAATTGAAAGCTAGCATTTAGTTTTTTTTTAATAGTACTCAAATATGCTATTAATAATATACTTACATGATTTCAATTCCCAATGTTGAAAACATATGTAAAGAAAGATTTTGAGCTTTTAACTGTCATAAAAACTGTGGAATATGTATTGCAAATACATATATATACGGAGTTATATCTTCTTTTTGATATAAGCCTGGCTTTTAAAAAGTAGAGTTAATTCTACCTTTAGCTAGTTTATAAAATATGCAAATCCATTTTTTTGCATTAATTTCAAATCTATTGATTGCATCATCTGAGAAAAATGGTGTTTTTAAAAGTAAGTAAAGTTGATAAAACTCATGCCACAATTTTTCAATTTCTTCTCCTCGTATTCCAGAAATAAATTTTGAAACAGGAAATTTTCTAAAAGTTTTTTTTTTCAGGACCCATTAATGATGTCCAATCCCACTTATTATTAATACGTTGAGATTTAAAAAATTCAAAATGAATATTAATCTCTTTTATTGTTTTTTCAATTTTACTTTTAACTGATTTTTCAAAGTCTTTTTTTTTCAATAGATCATTGAAAAAACACTCCATTAAAATATCTGATATTCGTAAAAATAAATGTAACTCATCAGAAATATAGTTTTGTTGAGTGATTACTGGAAATATTGGTAGTTTTTTATTTTTATCTATTAATAAATTATAGTTTATTATTAAATAAATAAATAAATAATAAATAAATAAATAAATTTACACATTGTATTTCCAGCATTATTATATTCTTGATTCATATCTCATCGTAAATTAGATTCACAATTGCAATATAAACAAAAATATTTGGAATTTGGTGTATTTAATCTCATAATCAAATACATAAACTTCCAATCTCTACAAAAAAAAAACTCAATAGGCCAATAAATATTATCTTGATCATAAAATTCTATTATCTTGTAAGTCCGAAAGTTGAAATTTAAATATATTACCAACTTTAAATAAATTGTCATATTTTTCATGACTAACATAAAGACAAATACTAAAAATTAAAAAATTTAATTAATAAATAATAAATAATTATCATAATAATATATAATATATATTAATTACCAATATTGGTTTTCCGGTTTTAAAACATTTTTATAATCATTTAATAAACAAAATGTAATCATTACATAGCTTTGATTATGCCCTACATTGCGGCCATCACCACCAAGTTTAAGTTTAAGTGTATTGCCCAGTTTAATTATATTTGATTGTTTCCATATAGGAATTAACATATATAATATAGTACAAATAGATCGATATTCGCCATTTCCAATATCAGACTCCTTTATTTGAATATCAGATTCGGGCTTATTTGCTTCATCAAACTCTAACACCTCATTGTTTATTTTGTTAATATTAAATGTTCTGATTTTAATATTTTTGTTCATATGATCTGTAATTCTAGTTCTATTTTCTGCTAATATATATTCTCGAATAAGTTTGGTTTCTACTGCGGCTAATCATCGATATCCATCACGAGAGAGCAGTGATTCATCACAAGCCCTTACAATTGCATCTAGTTTAATTAAATCTTTTTTTCGTCAGATGTTTGATAATTTAAAAAAATAGCCTCATTATTATAATCTAATGTAATATTTTGAAGAGAAACTATTGGCTGATTACTTTTATCAGTTAATCAATGAATTTTAATAAGATCACGTATAATATTTTTTGATTGTTTTCCAAATGTTGTAAATCTTTTATTTTGACCCGATGTTAAATGAATTGTTAATAATGAGCGCTTTTTTTTGTTAACAAACTGATTTATTAGATCTTGGGATATATTGGTATTTAATTCTAATCGGCATTTATGTAATTTACCAATATCAAATCCAAATATTTGTGGACCAGATAACTCCATTTTAGAATAATTATGATGCTAAACAAATTTTATAATAAATTAAATTAAATTATCTAATACAATACATAAAAGCAATATATATTTTACCTTTAAAAAAGAACTAATTACATTTGATGCTGATTTATTACTATATAAACTCAATTCGGTTTTATTTTCTATCCATTTAACTATAAATTTTACTTTTCCATTTGACTGATATTTTGTTTCACATCATATTTGTTTTTTAATTAAGCTTGTTTCAACTCTATCTTTATCGGGAATTGGATATTAAATACCTTCTTTTGAATTTTTCTAAGTAAATTTTAACTGTGTTGGATAATATCCTAAAGATTGCACATTGTACCAATTATAAAATATTTTATTTCCACTTTGGTATCGTGCTTTTATAAGTGAATTAGTAGGATATTGTTGTCTAAAATCTCAAGTAGAATAATCATCTATAATTATTAATAATATATATGATAAAACCTCTAAATATATTTTCTCTAAATTTATACTCTAATACTGGTCTAAATATAAGTATAATATATCTATATAAATTATTAAAATATCTATTTACCATTAATGAAGTCATATGTGTTTTTTGTACTATTATTACTAGAAAATAAGATAGAAGGTAAAGCAATTGAATTATTCATTTTTTTAAAATAAACTATCAGTGTTTAATAATATATCTTAGTATTCTGATACACAAAAAATTTTAATAATGGAAAAAAACAATACATGGAAACAAGATTAAACAAGAATTGATTTACATTATTTATTTAAAGTTGTGTTAGAATATCAAATAACATGATAATAATAATAACTAACAGATAAATTATAAATATTATTAGCCACTATATATACTGTATAGTTGATTGCTTAATAATCAGATTTGTTTTAAAGAAATCAAAAATTAGATTCTAGATTATTGTGTCATAGTCTTAGTGAAATAATGAGGTATAGTTGGATCGTAGCAGTACGATCACATAAACATGTAACATAAAATTACAGTATATAATTCACAAATAATTGCGATAATTCTGAAATAAACTAGATATTAACATATTCTGTATGCTAGTAAGATGTCGAATAAGTTTTGAAAGAGTAATACGAATAGTAGTAGTGTATGGTTTAGCAAAGTAGTGGAGTATAATAAGCTAAATTAGCAAACACATCTGTATGGTTAATGAGGTTACTATTACATATAAATTAATATATCAAAAATTTATTCAAATGCGATTTTTAAAGAAAAGTAATGTATCGGATCCAATTTTTATAAAATTTGATATTTAGTGTTTATAATGTTCGTTTGATAGTTTAAAAGCCCAAAGTCCAATATGGCTATTAAATAGCAAAATTCAATGATCATAACGATGTTTTTTTTCTTTTTTTAAAATCACTTTTAAAAATGTCTAATGAATTGATGATACCTTCGAATAATATTAGTTCTGATGAGGAATCTATCCTACTGATTAGTAGCTCTTCTGAGGATGAAAATTTTTTTGAAAAAAATAATTCTTTTAATAAACTGATAAAGAGAAAATTTTTCTTGAAAAAGATAATTCTTTTAATGAAAACTTTGAAAATTTTGACATCAATGATACTTTTGAAAATAGGTTTTCTGTGGGTTCTTTTTCCTAAAAACTTCTACTGTAGATATTCACCTGAAATAGAAAGTTCAGAAATATTTCTTACATTATAAAGCACAACACTCTATGTTACCATCTCAAGACATTCAAAAAAAAAAAAATAGATTTGTCAAAAAACAATTCTCAAAGAACTTGGTAATCAGCATAATTTTATATAGAAAAAAATTTGAATAATAACAATAGTTTTCATATCGCTATAATAAAGCTATCTTGTAAAATCTTGATTTGTGAGAGTATACTCTAAAATATAAAATAAAATAAATAAATATGTTAGATTATTAAAAAATTCTCAATCGTATGATATATATTGTAACAATATTAAAAATCAGACATTTGATCGATTAAAAATACTTAATTTCTGACATATTCCAATACATTTTTAATCCATTAATTAAAGTGCTTGAGAATGCTCTAAATATGAAATAAAAGATAATAAATATATTAGAGAATGTATTAGAAAAACTCCTAATTGTATATATTGTAATTTGTTATATAAACAACCCTAACAATAGTGAAAGCCAATACCTTTTTTACTAATTAAATATCTAGGCAAAATATAAAAAACTCTAGATGTAACAAGTTACTTTTAACCAATTGTGACTAAAAATACTTTAGACTAGCAAAAAAAATTTATATAACAATATGGTGCACCAACAATTAAGACTACCTCAGTTTGATAATATACAACAAATTCTGCAATATAAAACATATTATATATATTAGCAATTCCGTAATGCTCAATAATAGAAAAAACAATTATATAATTTATACCTAATACCTTTTTAAAGAATTATATTTAGTGTTTGAAAAGTTCAAAAACCTAATACCCTTTTAAAAACTACAAATAACAGAAAATTTAGTATAAAATTTATCTAGTTTTAAAATTAAAATGCTGATTGTATTGATTTACCTTCTGTTCATTTGCCTCTACTCATTTCAACAAAAACTCATCTAAAACCCATTTACAATTAACGATTGCAAGTAGATTCAAGAGAGGTAATAGTCTATGATTGGTTTAGAGATAAAATTTTGTGATAAAATTGAATTATCTGATCACAAGCATAGTACAAATTAGAATATCAGTATAGTACAAATTTGCAATAATTACAAATTTTACATAGTGATCAGAGTCAAATCAGCCTATATGAATACACTCATGTGCGTTATTTCGAAATAAAAGAGGATTTTCTAAATTCGATATAGTCGACCTTCAATAAATGCATGTTGTTGTGTAAAGGTGCATTTATAAAACATTCATTATGGAGAATAATCTATATATAATATTAAATAATTACACAAATTATGTGCACTTATCAATATAGAGAAAGTGTATGTGAAGTGCACTTATCAGTTATAGAGTGTATGTACATATGCATATGGAGTATCGACTGTATATTGCAACAGTATGAGCACTAATTCAAGACTACTAGACTAATTTGTTTTTGAAGGACTTGATTTTCAAAATAATGCACATGAGCATTATTTCGAGCTTATATAGTATTTTAAAAATATACCATATTGATCTCATTATTAATATTGTAAAATCGTAAATCAAAATAAAAAATCACTACTATAATTTATATGTTCTGCCATCATGATATTCAAAATGAAGAACAACACCCTCATTTCCCACTGCAGGAAAATAAGCCTGTAGATCGAGGCCCTTTGGACCCTTATATAACTGGGAATTTATCTCTTATTCCCGCCATTGCGAAAATAAATAGTGCTTATTCACTTTTAATTTATCATATTTACTCAAAATAACGCACAGGGGTGTAATTTCGAAATTTGACCTGAATTAAGCTTAATTCAGGCCAAATTTCGAAATTACACCCCTGCGCGTTATTTTAAGTAAATACAGTCATTTCTTATTTCATTGATTTAGTGGCGATAATTATAATAGTGGATGTATTTATATTAAATTAGTTTGTCGGTGAATACAACCACAACAAAAGTACAAAGAATATTGTTCTTACGACAATGTAAGTATAGTCTAAAATATGACAAAAAATTTTTTGCTGCTCCTTAAGTTATTCTATCTCGGTAAGATTATCTTAACTTATTTAGGTTAATTTAACCAGAATGTATAAAATAATTTGTTAATCAAAGTATTCGAAAGCAATATATGCACTTCTTATTTGTTTTATTAATTTATCGTCATACTAATTGGTTGATGAACAATCTTTTATTCAAGTCAATTCAGTCATTACTATTTACCAATTGATTTTCTGAAAATTTATATACAAAATATTGGTTATAAATTTTAGCCTTATATTAACACAATGTTGTATGATGTACATGAAAAGTGCATCTGTCTGATACTTTTATATCAATCTGGTCTTTAATTTAAAATGAAAAAGAATAAAATCAACATGTGAATATTAATACAGTATTCTTCTGGAAATAAGCACCTCTGGCCTGTATTATAAAAATTTGGCTTGAATTATACTATCTTGGCCAATATTAAATGCAAAAAAGTGGTGCTTATTTTCGGAGGAATGTGGTATATCAAATCACTAGAATTATTCGAATGTTCAATGAATATTCAATGGAATTTATCTGGATATAAATAACCAATATCTGAATTTAAAAAAAAAAGTTGATTAATAAATATCTAGATTGTTGGTTTTAACTGGATCAGAACATATCTCAAAGATTCAATTCTTTCAGGGATTGTTTCTACAAAGTGTATCGATTAATGTTTTCATTATTCTAATCCGTGTTTATATTCTAAGACTCAAAGAAGCCAGAAAAGTGTTCTTGTGTATATCTATCAATACTTTTTTCTTCTCTTGCTCTTGCAAGATATACTTGCTAAGGCTTTTTCACCTTCCGATTTAACAAGTTAGCATGGTATTTTTTTGTTAATGCCTTTCTACTTCAATTCAAAATGTCAGCATTAAATATGCTCAATTCTGGTTGGTCAGTTTAAATAATACACCCCATAATTTTTAAATTCTTCTTCCCGGATTCAATGACTCGGCCAGGATACTGCACCCATAAAATTTAAAGTCTTCTTCCCAGATTCAATTACCCGGCCAGGTTATGAGAACCAAAAAATTAACTTTGCCTGGCCTTAGTTGGTTACTGAGATATCTTCGTTCAAATTTTAAAATAGTTTTGGCACAGATTTTATCAGTTAAATGTTTTAGACTTTAAATGAAGATATCTCAGCAACCACCTAATAGAATTCAATTAAATTTTTTTAGTTTAACTTTACTGAATCTTAGAATTGAAAAAAAATTTATTGAATTCTATTGAGATATCTTCATTCAAAGCTTAAATAGTTTCGGCAGCTCTGTTTAGTTAGTTAGATGTTTAAAATTTTAAACAAAGATATCTTAGCAGCTACTTAATAGAATTCAATTAAATTTTTTTAATTTAACTTTATTGATTCTTAGAATTGTAATAAAAAAAATATTTATTGAATTTTATTAGGTGGTTACTGAGATATCTTCATTCAAAATTTAAAATAGTTTTGCCACAGCTTCGATAATGAAGATATCTTGGCAACCACCTAATAGAATTCAATTAAATTTTTTTAGTTAACTTTACTGAATCTTAAAATTGAATAAAAAAAATATTTTTGTTAAATTCTATTGAAATATCTTCATTCAAAGTTCAAAATAGTTTCAGTGTATTTAGATGCTTAAAATTTTAAATGAAGGTATTTCAGCAACCACCTAAGGGCGCTGACATTTATTATGTAATATCCATTTACTATAAGGGCTCCCCCACATAAGATCCAATATAATTGGCCAATTTAAAAAGAATCTGATTATACTAATTTCTTTGTATAATATAAGATATTGATATAGTACTCAACCCCACCTCTAAAATATTATGTAATAAATGTCAACCCTAATAAAATTAAATTAAATTTTTTAATTTAACTTTATCGATTTTTAGAATTGTAATAAAAAAATTTTTATTGAATTCTATTAGGTGATTACCAAAATAGTTTCAGTGCAGCTTCTATCAGTTAGATATTTAGAACTTTGAACGAAGATATTTCAGCAACCAACTAATAAAATTCAATTTAATATTTTAATTTTAATTTTACTGATTCTTAGAATTAAAATAAAACAAATTTAATTGAATTCTATTAGGTGGTTGTTGAGATATCTTCATTCAATTTCAAAATAGTTTTAGCACAACCTTTATTTAGTTAGATATTTAAAACTTTGAATAAAGATCTTAGCAACAATTATCTAATAAAATTCAATAAAATTCTTTTTATTTTAATATAGTCGGTAGAATTAAAATAAAGAAATTTTTATCAAATTTTATTACGTGGCTAGTAAGGGTTCATATCACTTCATAGAAGTTTATTTCACAGACATCTTGTTTCACAGACAATCAATTCATAGACAAGCTTATTTTAAAAACAATTAATTTACAGACAGTTTATTTCATAGACATTTTATTTTGTAGACAATCTTTAACACTGATTCAGAAGTTATTTGCTGTTAAGATTATCTACAAAATGAAATGTCTATGAAATAAACTGTTATGAAATGAACTATTTGTAAATTAATTGTTTTTAAAATAATCTTGTTTATGAAGTGATTGTCTGTGAAATAAACTTCTACAAAGTAATATGAACTCGCTAGCAGATATGTTCAAAGTTTTAAAAACTAAATACTATAGAAGTTGCACTATAACTATTTAAAATTTGAGCCAAGATATATTAGCAACAGCTTAATATAATTGATTAATTTTTTTAAAATTATATTGATTTATAGAATTGAGTAAAAAAAAATTTTATCAAATTTTTTTAAGTAGTTGCTGATATAACTTCATTCAAAGGTTGAAAAAAATTCAAACTAATTACTTTTTGGCTAATCACCACAATTGTCATGTGATTCTTCACAAATAAAATCTAATATAACCCAACCCTAATCTTAACATTCCAATTAGATAAAAATCATGAGAGTAAAATTTTTTGTAAGAAAGCTACAACACTTCCAAATAAGGGGATGGTTAAAGCCAGATACATTTTGATTTTTCTGATTTTAACTAAAATCAAATAATATTAGAATTAGAGCTAGATTAATAATAAAAACAAGTAGTTTTTATATAGTAAAATCACATCTTTAATACTTTTACTTAGTAAACTAAGACCAGTTTAGATAGCTATTTCATATTTTTGTTTTTGTTATTTTTGTTTTGTTCAATGTGATCCAGGTTCTATATCAAGAGTTTAAAATTTAGATCAAAACTTACATGAATAAATGCAGTTGTGTTATAGGTTTTAATTATACAAACCAACTACTAGTTGCATATATATATATATAAATTTTATTTTTATATATACTTATTTATTATTTCTAAGTGATTCAACATTATAGAAATTTAAATTTATATACCAAATATATCTTTTATTTTTGTTTAATTTTTTCAAATTATCTTTTCAAACTTTATACTCAATCTTGCTCATATTTTATATTTGTTTATTTTCTTTTTAGAACTTTTAGAATATTTTTAGCCTATTCTATATTTTATATTTAAACTAATTTTAGTACAATAAAATTTTGTAATTTCTCTAGTATATTATAATTACACACTTGTATATATATATTTAAAACTTCTCTTGTACAAAAAAAAAACTACTTGTGTATGTGCATCTTGTGCAAGCCAATTTTAACCCTGGTAATATTGTGATATTTAGCCTACTCTAAATAAGTCAATATTAATATTTTTGTATTATGTCTGATTGTATTATATGTATATATTATAATTTAATTAATTGATTAGCAAAAATTACAGAATATGTCAATCAAATTAGTATAAATCTCAATTAAATTTGTAATAATTGATTTTGATCTATCATTAATATCTTATAATCTAGTAATTAAATTTTGATAATTTTAGTACTATTTGAATTGTCTTGATGAGACAATTCAAATGTTACTAAAATTATCAAAATTTAATTACTAGATTATGAGATATCGATAATATATCAAAATTAAATATTATAAATTTGATTGAGATTTATACTAATTTGATTGACATATCCTGTAATATAAATTTTATTTGTATTACTATTACTACAAAAGCAAGAACAACAATACCACAACATTACTATAAAAGCAAAACCAACACCACTATTACTACTACTACAAAAGCAAAAACAATTATCAGAAGCAACACTACTACAAGATGGCTTCAAATAAGTAATTCTTTTAAAGAATCTTTTTATATAATATATTTGAAGTATTTTTTTCTCTTTTTTATAGAGTACCTTTTCTGTTTTGTTCTTACAAAACACTCTCTTTATAAAGTGCTATTCTACTTTTATAAAAATTAAAATCTTAATTAACTCTAAAAAAAATATTAGTTTTTAATTTTTTTATAAAAGCAAATATATTAATTATATATTTATTTTTTTTGTATATGACAAAAAACAAACAATTTGGGTTGTACTATACTGACCAGAAAAGAATATTTCTTGTTTATTTAAACAAGAATGTAGACAAAGAAGTACTAGAAATTTGGCTTTAGCAAAAATTGGTTTATATTTTTTTATATATATAAATTTGAAGATATATAGGCTAACACTTTATAAATTATATAAGTTTATTAAAAAGTTTAATACTTAATTACTTTATTTTTAGATATAGTTATATTTATATTTATAATAAAGCTACTGCTGCCAACTTTTTTATATAATAGAAAAAAAGAATTCAAGAATGGACCTTCTAGCAGTACAGTTAAATTTGACAGGTCAATGTACTTTAAAACATCTTTTAAAACAGGCTAAGTTATTATAAGTACTACTAGTATTATTTTTTTTAAAATAATTAATTTAATATTTATATATAATAGCCTAGTGCAAATGACTAAAACAAATAGATAGTTTGTTTTTAGTTGAACATATATCAAGGCTTGAAAAAAAAAAGTTAAAAAGATTAAAATAAACAAAAGAAGAATTAATAACTCTAGCCAATAATAAAAAAATTAGCTAAAGTTAATTTTTTGGCCTAGTTAATTAATTTTTTTAAATCAAGTTTTTTTAATAATAATTTTAATTATTACATAATAATTATTTTTTTGCATATACATTGTAAATAAAAAGTTATAAATAATAAAATTAAAAGAATTATTTTTTTAATACATTTTTAATATTTATTAAAAATATTATTATTAGAAAAAAAAAGTACAAAAAAAATAAATAAATAATAAAATTAAAAATATATTATATATAGCAGAATAAAATATCAGAATATATTAGTAACTTATTTAATTAAAAGTCTATATAATACAACATTAAAGCCAGATAATTAGAATTTTTTGATACTTATATTATTATTTTCTTTTCTTATTACTATCTTTAACTCATCTATATAACTATAAACTAAAAAAAAAATAAATAAAAAATTAACTAATAATCTTTTAATTAAACAAATTATCTTTTTCTAAAAACTTAAATTATCTGTTAAAGGTAATTTATTTTTAAATTATATATATTAATTTATTAAATCTATATTGAATTTATTATAACTTTAATTTGCCATTCATTGGCAGAAATCTTTTGTGAAAAGAACTTCAATAGGAATTGGTGCCAAATTGGCTAAAAAATTATTTTATTAATTTTTTATTAGATGTTTATATAATAATTTAAAATTATGCTTTATAATTCTAATATTTGTAAAAATATAGTTACTATCTATTAGAAGCTAATTTGTCTTCATTTTTTATTTGTTGCAAAAACTATTATAATTTTTGAAATGATTTAATAGCATTTTAAAATATTTTTTATTTGTTGCAAAAGCTATAATAAATTTTTAAAATGATTTAATAATATTTTAAACATTTTTTATATTTGTAGTATTTTGATATATTTTTAATTAATAAATTTTTTTATTTTAAAGTTAATAATAAATTTATTAAAATAGTATTAAGAAATTAATAAAAAGTTTAATAAATTAAAAATAATAGTTTAATATAATTAGATATAACTTATTTTTATTTATTAAATATTACATAGTAATTAATAAAATAAATATTTTTTATTTGTTTAATATTTTTTTATATAATAATAGAATTAAGCTTGATTTTTTTAAAGAAATTTGCTTCTGTACTTTAATCAATTAATTACTTTTGGTTCTAATAAATTAGTTATTTTAATAATTATATAACTGCATTCTCAACAAAATTATTAAAAAAGTAACACAGTACACCCTCCCAAAACTGATCTTGTCAAAATCAATAACTTGCTATAACTGATAAAAATTGATCCACTATATCTGTTCTATAATTAAAACCTGATAATCTGCAATTTCTGATAACTGATATCCAAAAGACCAGATATCTATAAGATATCGGTTTTGACAGGTAATATAAATCAATTTAATTGGCTAAGATTGGGTTTTGTACAATAGTTTATATATAATAAATATAATTCAGCCAATTATATTTTTTGTGATCATGTGATAGCAAGCCATTGGTATTTTAAATCAATTTTTTACCATGTGTATCAGATTTGAGAGTGTGTACTGTGTCTAATTCTTCTTGTTATTAAGAGAATATTATTATTTTAAATATAATATTAGAAAGCTTGTTTTCTTAATTATCATATATATTTACTTTTTATAATTTAAAATAATATATATGAATATAAAATATTCTCATAGTATTTTTTCTTAATCTTTAAAATTACTAATTAACTTGTATTTATTGATATAAATAAAAATGCATATGTAAATAGCTTCTTTTATAAGACAATTAAATATAATTATACAATACTTTTTTTGTTTTAAGATTAATTTTTTTATTTAGATAATACTTTGTAAAATATAATAAGTTTAACATATAAACTTTTAATTACAAACCAAAATAAAATTACTAGTAAGCTTCTTTATAACAATAAAAATATAACCAATTTCTTCTCTAGAATTAGTTAGTGTTATTTAAAAAACTAATAATTTATGGTAACCCAACAATACAAACTACACAACTTTACTATAATAATTTCAATGCAAACTGAGTAAATCTTAACTAAGTTCTGTAATAGATTATTTTACAGTAATTCATAATAAAAATTACAATAATTCTAATGCAATTTATTTGATTTAATTATATATTGTGGTCACCAGAACAGTGAAAAAAGTTGGGACAAAATTTTATGGTACCTCATGATGGAAGTCATAATAATTCAAAGCAAAAACTAACTTACCCACACATACTTAGTGTTGATGGAATAATGAGTAAGTCTTATAACAGAACTTTTTGCAGTAACCATAGTACAGTAGTAAAAATCTTGATAATTCTAATGCAAACCAACTACATACTGTAATCACCAGAATAACAAGTTCTGTAATAGAATTTTTTATAATAATAACTCATAATATAAATCATGATAATTTAGGTACAAACTAACTCAACCTTGTTTATTGTCTGTACTGCACTAATGAGTAAATTTGTAACAGAATCTTTATAGTAAGTTATAATAATTCTAATGCAAATTAACTCAATCATATACCATGTGCACTTCAATTTTGGTAAGCTTTGTAATAGAATTTTTATGGCAACTCACTAATACGTACACTAAAAAAGATGAGCATTGTGAATGTGCCACCCATCGGCTAGCTTAGCCAACTAAACACATCTAATCAACAAATTATATCGATCATCTTAGCCAATTTATTCATAGTTGCTACTATAGTTCAAGATAATCCATTGTCAAATTTTAGTCTAAACTACAAACTTAGAAAGATGATTCTTTCTTAAGAAGCAATTATTTATCTACTCCTTCAAAAATGGGGTGCTCACAAAATATCCCTTAAACTATTTAAAAATCATGCCAAATTTGCCTTGAATTTTACTATAAAAATACTTCTAATCTATTTTTTTAAAAAATTTAATATATTTAAATAAAAATTTTTTTTTATAATATTTAAAAATAAGGATTATATTATAGTAGTATTTATTTTTATATTATAAGAAAAAAAGTTTGGGTTGCTTATAAGCTAAAAATTGACAAATTTAGCAAAAATTTTTAACTAAAAAAATTATTTACAAATTCTTGATGAACTCTTTAAATATTAATTTTAAACCTATAGTTCTTAAAACAATATTGTAGTTTATATAAAGGATGACAACTTTCATTATTACATTTTTAGTAATTTACTTATAAAAATTAAGACTTGTCTTAAGTGTAAAGATTTTTTTAAAGACAAAAACATATAAAAGTTAAGGAAATTTAAAGAAAAATTTTACAGTAAAAATTCAAATACAAGACCTTTAAACTTTTATTATACTAAAGTTTTTTAGTAATTTTAGAAAATTTTCTTAACAAAGTTTATAAAACAAATCTAAAATTAAATATTTTACTTAGAAAATATATAGCTAAAGTTAATATTTGAAATTTTATTTTAAAAATTTTATTTTAAAAAAAATTTCAGGGCAAATTTGCAGGAGAAACGGTTTAAGAGATAATTGATAAAATTGATAAAATACAAAAAATTTAAAAGTCCGAAGCCTGATTTTTTTTAGCGTTACAAATATCTGCATAAAATGAATGAGAATAATACCCGACGTTATTGCACGTGAAGTATTGATCTAAAGATTCTGTTCACTTATGGAAAAAATTTGCTGCAAAAGTATAAATGACTTTATAATACATAGTAACTTTTAATTCTTCTCTCCAATAATTGTAATAGAATTGATGTTTATTATTTAGGCCGTTCAAAGTTGATTATTAGATTAACGTCAATATTTTGGGTTCAGACGTGGGGGGATAATTTAAACAAACAAAATAAATAAACACAATTGTAAATTTTTATTTAACTCATATATAAGAGAAAGTTTATTGGCTTATATTCAGTTTACATGTTAAGGCTGTTAAAAGCTGATTGTTGAGTTAATGTGGCTTGGGAGAGAAATGAAATAGCAAATCGAAAGCGCAATCACATGATAATCGACCTCCTGATCTCGTAATTCTTTATATTAAATCTTTCTGTAATGAACTCATTCTATAATGAGCTTTTTTTAAAAAAAAATTGGTATAGATTTTGGTATAGGAACATAGTAAATTATTTCTATAAGGAATTTTTTAAAAAACTTTTACTATGATGAACCTCTTTATAAGGCCACGCAAAATTAATTTTTCGTTTAACATTACCCGCCGACCCATTTTTTTTAATTTTTCTAAAAAATTTTTT
>CAJVPY010003032.1:0-14847 GCA_910591965.1 Dentiscutata erythropus | reverse complement strand
ATCACTAACTTAACCGAATCGGCCAAACGATCATTCGGCTAATTTTTATCAGGTGTTTCAGGAATTATGATAATAGCAATTTGATTTTTTTGTAAACCGGTTTGAAATTAAGCCGATTATGCAATTTGATTTTTTTTTTTTTTTTGTAAATAGCAAAACTTTGAGAATCAAATTCATGCTACCCTAATACGATATGATGTGATTGCTGTAAATGCTGCCTGAAGTTAAATTTTAGCATTAGTTGACAATTTTAAGCTGTATAATTTCAAGTGCTGGCTAAGTTTTCTTTGCAAATTTACAATAAGCAATTTGCGAATTTGTTTCACATTCTTCAAAAAAGTGAGTAGTAAAACTTTGATTGATTCGTGGTTTTTTATTTTTTTTTGGGTTTCTTTATTATTTGTAAGTGAAGAGTCAGAAAGCACGATGAATTAAAAGATTCTGAATAAGACATAGTCTGTGAAATTAGAAGGTAATAGGTTTATTTTTTTATTTTGATAAAAATCGAAACGATAAAGAAATACAGCAATTATTAATTAATGATGAAATAATATATTATTAATTATGAAATTATGTAATTACAGCTTGCATATTTCGAGATCAAAAATAAAACCGGGTTTTAATTTTAAAACCGATTTGTCGGAATTTTATAACCGGTTTGTCTGAGTTTTATAACCGGATTATACCATTACAAAACCGATTTAATATAAAACCGGGTCAACCCGAATTTACTATTACAGTTGAATTTTTTTAACCGGTTCCCAACAATGGTCACTTTAATGAATACATTCATATACAATGCATGCATTTTAGAACAAGTAAAAGCTTTTAAAAAATCGGAATGAGAAATCCGAAGATGCCGCATTGATATCAAGTAAAATTTTAATTTATGTATGTAACAGTTGTCATGTAAATAAAACACGATTATTATTGCAAACAAAATACGATCCTTATTTTAATTGAAAAATATTCATTCAATTTAACTCTAAACCGTTATATTAAGTTATATGTTACCGGGAGGTTTTTTTATCTACCACAACTATACAACTATTATATAGAGTTTGACGTAAATTTACTTTTCAAATTTAATTATTGAGATCGAAATAATATGTATCGAGGACTTTCCTTTATTATTTGGTTCATATGGAATATGTAGAAATGTTAACGAACAATTTAATAAAGCTCTAAAACAGCTTGACTTATTTAATCAAGAAGCTAACTAACAGCATAAATAAAGTAAGGGTGGTTGGTAAAAGACCTTTCTGTTGACGCTGTAAATTATTACCCAAAGGGAATAAGTACACTTTATTCTACCGAAACACCCCCTAAAGACCAAGTATTTGATATCACTTATCAAGAAAGATATTATTAAGCCACCAAAAATACATAATAATGCCTAATACTAAGGTAAGATTAACATGACTATGATTGTACAATTATGGAAGGTAAGTGACAACTTAAAGAATTAGACAAATACGGAAATGATGAGACACAGGAAAAATTAATCGTTACAGTATGAGACTGGACTGACCGATTATTAGACTAATTAAATGCTACATAAACTGCATTAATATATTGTATCATTAGATGTTATTAATATAGGCTCCATTCAAATTATAGTTTATTAATTGTTTCTTAAAGCTACCTCTAACCGAATATATAAATCTGTCTATTATTATTAGTGATGAAATACACATGAATTTTGAGAATCATGTACATAATTTTTGTAGGCATATTTTTAATGAACCTGTGCTGTAAGTATATAGAAAATAATTCTAATTAAATATATATATTAAATATATTAAAATTTGTATATCTAATTCTTGATAAAAAAAAACCCCCAGTTATTATAATAAAATGCTACACAAAGTTAATTTTTCGTTTTGCATCCCGAAATTCCAGTCGACGGGTCGGATTATTTTTTTTTTACTATAAATTAATAGATTCATGCTCATATTTAAGGCCACGCAAGTTAATTTTTCGGTTTGCATAAATTTTGTTTTTTTTTAACAGGCCTGTCGGGTTATTCCGGAAAATTGGGTTCACTATCGGGTGATACCAGATAAATTTACGGAAATAAATTAAATACAAAAAAAATTGGGTCGGCGGGTTATGCAAAAACGAAAAATTAACTTTGCGTGGCCTTAAATAAGAAAAACACTATTTAAAATTTTAAATTTTTATCATTGTTCGAACCTCTAAAAATTAACCTAATAGAGTAATATATGATAGTAAAGAGTAGCTTTTCTCAAATAACTTAACATATTAATACTGTATTGTAACGATTTAGTTTAAGAAACATCTAACTAAATTAGTATCGTTATTGAAAAAGCCACTACCGGTATATGAGGTTGGAGTATTCTGTACATATTTGGTTTAATTATGCATGCACTTGATTTACGCAGTTTTTCCAAATTCAGAACAGTTATATGTAAGGGCTCTGACATTTATTACGTAATATTTTAGGGGGTGGGGGTTGAGCATGTACTATATCAATATCTTACGTTACACAAAGAAATTATATGATTTCTAAATTGGCCAATAATATAGATCTTACGTGGGGGAGGGGGGTAGCCCTTATAGTAAATGGATATTACGTAATAAATGTCAGTGCCCTAAGCACCAAACATGTAATTAAGTATTCGCTGCTTGGCAAATGACTTTATATCAACTCAATAAAAAGTTTTCTCACGGCTATAATTAGATATTTTATTTATGTACATGATCTAAATTTAATATCAGATCAAATATTATAGAATCAGATTATATTTTATTTACATAATTATCTATAACAATAATTTTGATATTAGGACCGACGGTTCCTTTTGGTCCGTCCCAAAAAAGACAGGACCGGCCCGGTCCTAGGACGGACTGGAGGTCCATCGGTTGAGTCAGACCACTTAACAGCCCTAATCATGAGCCACCAGGTAGAACCCGGTGGGTCCACCATCGAGTGACCGGCTAACATCCGGGGCCATTTCTAGTCAAGATTTTTAGTTGAGAAGAACAGTCTTTTTCATAAATTTCTAAACACACCAAAGGTGTTGGGCAACGTATTCTGAATGTGCCGACATTAAAATAATAAAATTTATCTGCAGAATATGTAATATAAAAATAAATGTTGTATATCAGAATGGAATCTTGCTAGATTTAGAATCAACGTAAATTGATTCTAAATACACTCAAATTTGAACCGAAATTTTAATTTCACTCAAATTGTCAAAAAAATTTAGACCAAAATTAAAATTAATAATGAATCCATTTAGCGCATACAGTATTCAATTTAAAATTAAAGCCGTTGGAATTCGCAATACATCACAAAGCTATTTATGCGTATATTCTAATCTCAATTTATAGCTATACTAATAATTACAATGCCATAAATATTATATTGCCCATTAGACGTACAACATATATATCATATATCGATCGTACCGAAATCAAAAACTTAACCAAATCAGTCAAAGAATCATTCGGCTAATTTTCTCAGGTGTCCCAGAATTTATGATAATAGCTGCAATAACATTTACTTTTGACCGGATCAGATATTTACTATAGATTAACTCGTGATAACCCGCGGCTAGACTCACCCGCCTCCGTTCACCCGCGGGCGGTACTCACCCGGGTCCAATCACTAGTTCCAGAAAGTAGCTCTTTCATATAAATCAAAATGTTTAGCGGGAAGCACATATTTTAAGAATGATCTCGTTTTTATCATAAAGTAGTATAGCCATAGTGATCTTCTTTCATTAAGTCCATACCATTATTAGTTCTCTATTACAGAATGACTATGCCTATTAGAAGCTTTGTACCATTTAAAATTTCAAGTATTGGTTGGAGCTACGTTAGCATTTATTATACGTTGCTCTCCCGAACCAAACGGTACAATGTGTAACTTATAACAGTTTGCTAATTTAGGAAAATGTGAAAACAAAGATAGAAAGGCAAGCAGATAGGTATACGCTTACTTTCGTTATTGTGAAGTCTCCGACTGAGAAAAAAAAATCTTCACTATAGCTTATATTGAGAGAATACTATATGTACTTAACTATATCAACTAGAAGTTTAATAATTCCAGAATTCATTATATCGAATCTTCACTTTAACGAGGGTGAGGTGTATTTTGTAAAATTATGAAACTACTCAAGCCTAACAAGTTAAAATCAAAAATTTAAAAATCAAAAATTTTTAATCATCAAAAAAATTGTAAAAAAATTTAGATTTTACTTATATACAAATAGGTTTATTTACCTATTAGCTATTGTAGATGCCAATAAATCTAAAATAATATGTTTTCATTCTCAATTTTATGATGAATTTATAGTTTATACAGCATAATAATACAATATTACTGCAAATTTTTGCTAAAAATATATAATATATATATATATATATATCCTTAATCGGCCCGGCCCATGAAGTTACGAGTCGGCCCTCGAACCGCCGTCGGCCTATATCACTACTTTCTATATTTGCTTTCACATTTTCCTAAATTTGCAGACTATTATAAATTATATATTGTAATAAATGCGTAATGCAGCTCCAACAATATTTGAAATTTTGAATGGTACAAACCTTCCAATGAGCATAGTAATCCTGTAATAGCGCTAATAATGGTGTGGACTTAATGAAAGAAAATCACTATGACTATACTAGTTTAGAGATCATTAATTTAATTAGACGATCAATTACACCAAAAATGAAAAGGTTATAAAACTAATTCATTACTGATTACGTGAGTGGATTACATGTTATATATAACATTGAATCCTGTGATATTATTGGCTGATTTTTTCTTTTTTTGCAAAATAGTCGGCCCGGTCCGGTCGACCGGGCCGCACTATATTAGTGTCAGCTTTAACCAATGTTGTTGTTGGCATATCACTAGTTGTTAACTAATTTAGGATCAGATTTTAATTAAAGGTCGGACTGACTTCTTAAAATCCCTAATTTCTAATGCTAACACTAATTATTATCCGAGTTTATATAATCATATGAATTTTTTTGCTTTGATGTTTTTGCAAGAAATTCACGGGAAAACTTCACATGGTCATATAATATATCGGAAAACATCAATATTGGGCATCCTATAAATAATAGAAATTTTTTTCATCAGATTAATCACAGGTCGAATGAAGCAAATTTGGCTCCAACCGGCATTACATAATCCCTATATGAAATTGATTTGAAACAGATATTTTTGGCGAAAATAGGAGACTTTTAGGATACAAATCGGGCTTATATAGGCGTTCAACACATTTCGGAATGCCGATGGCTCTATAGGTAAAATCGATAAATATAAATTATTATTGCCCGATCAGAGATTTTATTGCTAAAGCGAAGAAATTACATTTAGGAATAGGTCCACAATACCGATCTTGCCACTAAAGCTAGAGGGAAACTCAGTTCATATGGCCCCAATCCTTCAGACCCTAGTGCTAAGCCACCTGAGTCGAAGGTCATCATTCAATCCAACAATACCTTATCATTACCTTACCCCAAGGTATCGCTTAAGACTAATCCTCCGACTTAACTGCGAAATTAGAAAAACCCTCACGAGGGGAAAGAAACTTTTTTTAGCTTACCGTATAAGCGCGTAATAACGCGCATGCGCGATAATTCGAATCATTATGCTAATTTTGAAAAAAATTTCAACTACTTTCTTGAAAGATAATATGGCACATATAGAAGGGCGCGTTATTTTGAGACGCACATGGGCGTTATTTTGAGTCAAATATGGCATTTTTAAAAAAATCGAAATTTCGAAATAACGCCCATGTGCGTTATTACGCGCTTATACGGTACATAGCTATTTTCAGAGAATCGACCTTGTAATTATTCATTGAGTATGGTTCTTGCATTACATTAATGCAGCGCTATTCTAGGCCGCCGAGCCACTTAACAAAGAAAACGACGGTCGGGCAGGGAGGGTCGATAGAACCAGCCTTGTTATGGTGAGCGATAGCGAACAGAAGAATACCCGAATTACCCTGTAGATAACTGTTCTTAAATATCCTTAATATTAATCATTCCCACATTTCCCATTTGATATAATATGCATAATCATACTCCTTAACTAGCATCATACTCCTTAATCAACTTCATTATTGCTCATTACCGGTTTATTGACTTTTTAAGAACAACAATTAAGATAACCATGTGCATTCATGGATTTCCCACAATACCTGTATCCGACAAGATACTAAGAAACATTATGCATATGTACTCCTAGGAATGGGTTCGGTCAGCTATTTTCGGTTTGGCCGTTTTATAGCCGGTTAGCGTTAGCTATCGTCCAAATTGGATAACTGGATCACGAGATAGCTAACTGGTTATAAAACGGCTAAGACGAAAATAGCTGACCGAACCCATCCCTACATAAAAGGCTAAAAACTGATTTACATGTGATCCGCAATAAAGTCTCTTGATCTCGCAATAATGATTGCTTTGTCACTTCGTTGACAAGCTGATCAGTATGCTTTAGCGATTTACAAATAGATTTATCTGCATTCTGATATGTATTGAAACCAGAGACACGGGAAAAATGCGATTTATTAAGGACTTGAAATTCCTATAAATAAAAATCGCAGTTTTCCCGTGTCCTTGATTGAAACACATATATGAGCCTGATTTGTGTCCTAATAGTCTCCTATTTGCGCCTTAATATCAGGTTCAAATCAAATTCATATAGGGATTACGTGATTACGTGATGTCTGTTGGAGAATTTGCCTTCATTCGACCAAAATCTCGGCAACAAACAATTATTAAGTTCATTTAAATTAGCTTAGGGTTAGGTGAGTGTATAAGTTAGGGTTTAACCGATTATATAATATTGTTCAAGTGAAACTTTTTTTGATTGTCGGGATTTGTCAGGATTTTGTGAATGTTAATCATACGATGTTAATCCAAACTATTATAGTTTGTGGTTTTCCAAATCCCAAACTCTGGCCAAACCAATATCAAAAATTTTATACCTTTATTTAAATAAATGGTACAGTTGTGTATAATATATTTACAAAATATCAAGATATTTTTTGAATTTGAGATGCCGGGTTTTACCGGTAATTATACATGAGAGTATCTTTAACTCTTGGTGTTCTCAAGCACCTCACTCGATGGAACAGAGGTGAATTTTTAATTAATCGGAAATTGAATAAATTAACCAAGTGAGTTACCATTTCGATGAACAAATCTCAAAAATTTACCATTGATATAGGTCGCTCAAGCATTACTTTTACATTTTTTGCATATCAAGCATAATAAACAACTAATTTCTAGCCGGTCTAAAAAAATTGCCACTTTATATTTAATGTTCAACCTTTTAAACCAAATAATCGATACCTTGATACGAATATAATAAATACGCACATCTTTTAACCTTTATAAAACTATAATGAATACTGTTATTCCGTTTTTCACTCTATATTTAACGGATAATGAAGTCATAACTCTTTTCGGAAATATTTTTGTATTATTTATGCTGCTTACAGTGCGAAGCAGCAATTGCGGAATTACTAAAAGCTATCTATAAACAAAAATTTTTAAAACGTAAATTAACGAAAAAGGGTTACCCTTGTTGCCATAAAGTAACTTCGCTAACGACTTCATAGGTTGATTACGTTGCTGTTGCAACAAAAAATTTTAATTGGTAAAATCATCAAAAGGAGAGCCTGCGCAACTGTAATTAAGCTTCGGCAGCTGAGTGAATAGAAATTTTTTATTAGTTTCTTCAGAAGGCATGGCGATAATTATGAAAATTAGTAAGAGTACACTCAGCATTTACTATAAATGTCGTCATTGATTATGTTGCTCGAGCGTTGTCATGATCATTATTTAATCAATTTAATGAGATGCTTGAAAACACTCCTATGAAAAAAAAAAAATTTATATTTTCTTGCTTCAATTATAACAAATTATATTAAAATGAAATTCTATTTAATTCCAGGAAATCGTAAAATCATCCGTCTCTCATATGATATTGTCATAAAAGTAAGCCAAGCATTAAGAACATTCTAAATGATTCGCAAATCACAAAAAACTCTCAATCTTTTTACGGTAAAGATACTAATGGGTTGACCTAATTTAGTAATCCGATATTCGATTACGAAATGGGTTGGAAAATAGTTATTAAATTGGCTCGCATTCTGGAAATCATTTCAAGTAGTTACTTCACAGACAAAAACTATCCGATTATATATTATATATTACTGTATTAAGATATAAATAATGTTTGTCGGAGAAGCCATTATCAGGGAAATGATTGTCAGGGAAGTCATTGTAACCAAAATGTTATCACGTCGCATATAAAATTGATCAGGGTTCAAAATAATTACCCATATAGCTACATTTATCATTCATTTTTATATAAAGGTCTAAAGATTAACATTAGAGTTAGGTTGGGATAAGAATGTAAACCATTTTTTAACTAGCTCCAAAATAGTTTAAACACTCCAAGACGCTCCAAGACTAGCTTAGATACTCCAGAACCGGTTTAGACACTCTTTTTCGGGTTAATCAAAAAATTTGCAATTTTGGTTGGTTGAAAGTACAGGTGATCTTAATTGCATTTTGCATTAATTATCCTTATCTGTTATTCGGATGATCAATTATCGTTATGACATTCAAAACTATTTATAGAAAAACAAAAAAATCACTTATTTTTTGTGTAGCTTTTTTTCTCACGCTCAGATTTTCAGATTACATAAATACATCTCGAAAAACATCTCATTTTTACTTCACATGCCGATCTTGAAAACTGATCTTAGTGCTATTTTTTCTAATATATTAAAGTTCCGTACTAATCTAGATACTGCTAGCTCCACCTCTTATCTGTTATTCAGCTGACGATGTTTATCAGGATCAAAAGTTATATTTAGGGGTTTTCTGGAATTAACCCAACATTATCAATTTTTAAATTTAAAAAAAATGTTGCCTTATTCAAATCCTCTAACACAAGTAATTATTGTTGGTAAGATAATTCGGGTTATAATATCATAATTTATTCATTTTAATTCACACACTTTATCTTCCATTAAAGCCGTCATATGTTTTCTTACTTCTGGAATATTTAATGCGTTGAATGGTAATTTTTCAATTTTTTTTGTTGATAAATTCGCTTTGTGTTATTAAAATATCGAATATCTTTTATGTAGCGATGGGTGGTGCCGGGCAGCTTAATACAGAAGTTGCCTCTAATGCCAATGTAGCATTATACACTTGTTTTGCCGTAGGTGGACTTTTTGCTGGCCCAGTTGTTAATAAAATTGGTCCATCTTTATCTATGGCTCTTGGTGGTTTAACTTATGCATTATATTCGGGTTCACTCTTATATTATAATCATCAACAACATGATACTTTTCCTATAGTTGCAGGCGCAATTCTTGGACTAGGTATATTTTTAAATAATGTTATATGTATAATAATGAATTAGTTTATTAACATATAACGTTTTAGGCGCTTCGCTACTGTGGACGGGTCAAGGTGCAATTATGTTATCATATCCAACTGAATCTGATAAAGGAAAATACATTGGAACATTTTGGGTGATTTTTAATCTCGGTATATATATTGTATATGCATTCTATAAAAAGTATAAAAAAATTGGTTTATTTCTCAATTATCCTTAATTTAATATAGGTGGTGTTCTTGGTTCTATCGTCCCAATTGCTCTTAATTGGAATTCAACTGCGGGATCTGTAAACGATGGAACCTACATTGGGTTCATTGTTCTTATGGGACTTGGTTCTTTGTTATCTTTGTTTTTACTTCCACCTGATAAAGTTGTTCGCGATGATGGTCACCCTGTTAGTATTCAAAAATTTCCTAAATGGGCTGAAGAGATTACTGGCGTTTTAAGAATTTTCATAGATTGGAAAATGCTTTTACTTTTTCCTATGTTTATTGCCAGTAATTGGTTTTACGCGTATCAGGTAAACATTTTATATCTCAATATATATATATATGTATTTTTTTTAAAAAAACAACTTTAACTGACAAGTACTTAAATACATATTATTTCAGTTTAATGGTGTAAATGCATTTTATTTTGACATTCGTACAAGAGCATTTAATTCTTTATGGTATTGGGCTGCTCAAATTGTTGGTGCCTTTTTATTTGGAAAACTTCTTGACTGGCCAAAATTCGGAAGAAGAAGTCGTGGACTTATAGGACTTAGCATTCTTACAATAGTATTAATGGCTAATTGGATTGGTGGTCTCTTTTTTCAACTTACTTATAAGCGCGAGGATAGTCCCGTTAATATGGATCTATATGATTCTGGTTATTTCCCAAGGATAGTACTCTTTATTGTATTTGGTCTATATGATGCTATGTATCAGGTAACACTTGTCCCTTTTATATTATCTTATATTTATATTATATTTAACTTATTTTATTTATTTAATTATTAATATCAGTGTTTTGCATATTGGGTCATGGGTGCTCTTACTAACGGTACTAATGTGCTGGCAAGATATTCCGGGTAATATTAAAATTGCTAAATTCTATATGTCTGTATTGCGATCAATATTCATTATAGTTTTTTGCATTATTTTAAATTACAGTTATTATAAGGCAGTTCAATCTGCAGGTGGTGCTATATCCTGGAGAATTGATGCTGTTGGAACTTCCTATCTTGTCCAACTTATTATTTGCTGGGCTTTGCTAGTAATCTCAATTCCTTTTGCCCTCCCCGTAGTATTGAATTTAAAGGAAACTAATTATGATTCTAAAAATATCGAAGAGAAAGTTGTCGTGACAAATAAATCGGAAATTCCCGCATGATTGATTGTCAAATTGGAAAATCAAAAATGCACATTTTATTGTAGAATTATAAATATAGTACCGTTATCTAGGGTTGGGGTGGAATATTCTCTAAATATAAGGATTATACGTAGATCTTTTTTGTATCCACTATCTTGCGAATATACATTTTACATCTGACGTTAATCTTTTTTTTTTTTAAAAAAAAAGCATTTCAATATTGAAAAGCTTGGATCCGGATGATCTGGATATCGATCAACAAATATTTAAAATATTTATGGAAAAGTGTATAAATATTTTAAAATAATTGGATAATTAATATTATGCCATGTGAATCCTTACTCTATATTAATTTAATATTTAAATTCTTAATATTTTTTTCTAACATATTTTTAGCGAAAAAATTTAGTAGATTTTATTTATTTAATAATAACTGATATTCCTTAAATAATCTGGTTTAATAACAAATTTGGCTTAACGTTAAAATTGTTTGTGCTTGATTTTATCAAAAATTGAAATATTTTAACTGCAATGTGCTTGTACATATAGTTCCGTCTAAATTGTTGAGACGGTCAAAACCATATGATGATTTGCATAACATATTGTAGTATTTCATATCAAGTCAATTAAGGTATTATAATAAAAATTACTAGTACGTACGTACTGTACGTTGTGACGGGTTAATTTAGTGTCACAATCCCGAAATCAGACTGTGTCAGCCATCCATTTCTATTTTTAGCATATATTTTTCTATTTTATGTATATTTTTGGTTATGCCGATTAGTATTTCCTTATGTGGCTAGAATGGTAAGAGAAGTAAGAGAAGTTAGCAAAGTAAGGGAAGTAAGCGAAGGAAGAAAGAGATTTTGCTCACTTTGCTTACTTGTAAAAATCTATATAAAGGGCTTCTGTCTCGTCTAAAAAAAAAAAGGAGAACTCATAAGAGTTTTTAACTTCGAAATCATCATAGTAGAAGTTGTTCCTTAAAAATATTGCCCTTTTTACCTAAATCGTTCCTAATAGACCTAATTTCTGACCCGATATCTCTATAAGAATCATTGCTTATAAAAATAATAAAAGTAAAAGTTTCATTAACACTGTTGAAATCAGAATAGAAGTATTAGACCCAAATTGCTCTTTTGTAAAAACACATTATAAATATAATTTACTTATTGTTTCAGAATCCCTTGTCCCCATGACCTTGATAGAGTATTTTCTTTCGATTATTCTAAATGTAGAAAGAGAGTATTGAAAGTGTTAAAGCCTTTAATATAATGAAAATACCCTTATTAAACCTTTATTTTTCCCATGACGTATTGTTATCACTAATTAAGATAACAATCAATTAATTGATTGAACAATTAATTGATCTTCAAAATTACCTCATAACCCCATGACATCAGTTAAATTGAAGATCCAATTTCCGACATTGATTTTCCATGATGTAGATCTTGGATTGAATTATACTTTAAACTTCCAATTGCCACAGTCATACAAGTGATACCACACATGACCCCAAAGAAAAGCGAAACTCTGTAGATTAAGGAAATAGAAGCACTAAGAGTTAGAAGTATTGATATGGCAAGATAATAATAAACTAAAAGGATACAAAAGTCTTATCTAAGACCTGAACTTATAACCACAAGATCTAAAAGACTTTGAATCTTAGACCAAGTTAACCACACCTCTATTCGAAGCCTTCTACTTCAAAGTCCTAGAAGTCTCTATATGTTGGCTTGATTATTTTGAGAATTGGAGTATTAGATTATATCTATTTTCAGAGTCTTAGATAGTTATTAGTTGAATTTGTAGATCTTAGGGTATTAGTCAATTGGTGGTATCTGTGAGATAGAACTTTTGAAACCAAAAAGCCAAAATTTACCACCAAAAACAAACTATTTTCTTAGGGAGGGGATAGTTAGAATTAAAGTATATCAGACCTGGATTATTTCGAAGACAATTGAACAATCGATAGAGAACCTGTCAACTATGATAATCTACTAGCATACCAAAACCAACTAGCTGGACCAAACCCTGCTTAAAACATTCTAAAAGAAATAGCTAGGGCTTTTAGGAAAGTTACCATTAATGATATTTTTTCCACTTCTCGCAAAAATAACTAGGTATACATAAGTACCTTTAAGGGTAAAGAAGACAAAGATCCAGTTGAGAGGATCAAAACTTTTGAAAAAGTAGCAGACACTAATAATTGGAGTAGAGCAAGAAAAATTAGAATTGCCTCCGGCCACTTGTCAGAAATTGTTGCAAGTTGGTATAATGATAAAAAAAAAAAACTTTTTCTTTTAGGACTATGAAGACAATCCTGATGATAGCTTTGTACAGGCTTTTACTAAATATTTTGCAACTTTAGAGCAAAAATATCAATGGCAAATTGAATTAACCACTCTAAGGCAAAGGAAAATAAAAAGGTGAATAAATATATATATCAATTCAAAAACTGCTAAAATGAGTGAATCAAGATTGACAAATACCTGCTGCCTAAGTTATTCATATGTTTATAGGAGGTCTCTACAGCAAGATAGCATTTCTTATATCTGCTAACATGCTTCAAACCAGAAGCCAGCAATTACTATAAGAATAAAAATAGTAAAGAGCCTATTTACAAGCTTATTGATGAATTAGCAAAAAAAATTACAATATATAGCTATCAATTAATAATAGCACTGGCAGCTAAAGCTAAAATCCAACTACATCAGCCCAACTACCTCTATGATGACAGTGCCAACCCCAAACAACTAGAAGTGAAGGCATTAAATACTATAACTATAAAAAGAGGGCCACATAGCTAGAAATTGCATTTTTGAATTGTGTTAAAGCCCTCGTTAACCTCATATGAACTTTTAAAGACCTCTAGCATAAACAAGAAATGTCAACCTATGTGATATCTATGATTATAGCCCAGAAGAAGAAAACTACATTATTAAACGGTGTAAAAGGCCTAAAAATAAGACTCAATAGGATGAGTAGCTCCAAAAGAGAATTGCTTGTAAACCCAATTAAACTAAACATTTTTCATCACCTACTGCTATAGAAAAAATCATTTTAGCTCTAGTGCAAACTACAGCCCCACCTCTGCCAGAAGCCAACAATCAAATTAAACATTATAGAGCACTATTACAAGTCGATTTAACACTACTATACACTGATCTTCTAGAATAATGTGCTAATGCTACCTATGCTCAACTGCTGCAAGTTCCAAAGCAAAGACAAAATCTAGCACAAGCTTTGCAATACCCAATTATAACTACGATAGAACCCACTAACTATGCTAAGAACAAAACTCTACAATGAACCACAGTGGCCAAATATCATGTGAGGGTACAAAATAACCCTATCCTAATAGTATTGAACTCCGGAGCTGTGGTTAGTATCATTTCAATAAAATTGGGTCTCACTATAAATGAATCTTCTAACACTATTGTAATTATGACTAACAGATCCTGGGAGCACACTCTAGAGAAACTAATAGGAGTAAAGTTAGCAGTTCAAAAACTACTAATACCCACTGCTTTTCAAGTAATTGAAAATCCCGAAGAGATGATGCTTTTAGAGATAGATTGGTTTCAGAAAGTCTGTACTCATTTATACTTTGATAAGAAGAAACTCATTTTTAGATATTTGGGTAAGTGCATAGAAGTTCCTATTTACTAGACCAAAGAAGATAAAGAAAAACTACCTAAAGTCATTAAAGAAAAGAAAGAAGACTTTTTTAATCAGTACAAAGAGGAAGATAACATGGAAAAGTAAAAAGTTATTATAGGGATGATAATAAATATAAACTCATCTATGACCCTTTAGAATATAATAATAATTTTGCAATATATTTGAAAGCCATTGAAGAACTTCCCACCCTGAATGAAAATATCCAGCCTGAACTGTTATCTGAGAAAATAGTTAATAAGTTAGTATAGGTTAAAGAACTAATTAAAGAACAAAAAGAAGCTGTTATACAGATCCTGAGAAGGTTTTAAAATCTCTTTGCTATAGGTAGTGTTCCTATTGAACCTAGGTTCAAAGTTCATGAACATGTTCAAAGTTTTGAATAAAGAAAAAGCATATAATCG
>CAJVPY010003031.1:0-14847 GCA_910591965.1 Dentiscutata erythropus | reverse complement strand
ATATTATTAATAGTATTAATAGCTTTTTACTTATTCAAATTTTTAAAAAATAATTTTTAGATGGTTATTAAATCTTACTGTTATCATCTACAGCAAATATGTACTGTACTGTATCAACTTTAGTGTTACAGTTATGTATGCGTACATGGTGATACAAGCAATAGGGGGCTATTGTTAATAAATTTTGGAGGTGGTACGGAAAGTTTGCCGGGAATCAGAAATTCGGGGCATATTTGCCCGAAAACGGACTAAGGGATAAAATATAGTTTAAAAATGAATCGTCTTTAACATTAAGCAACACACTATTATTCTTTTTTTAAGATACGATTCAGTGTTGATGAGAAAAGTTTTTTTTATTAAAGAATTTTTTTCATAAATTATATAGTACGTGTTTGTTTGAGATTTATTATCATACCTTTAAAGCCAATATTTTTCTTATACTCGTATTATATTAAGAATTTTGACGTCTGGTCTGTAAAAATTTTGAAAACTATAATTTATAATCATTAAAAAATTAAAAAATACGAGTAGTGATTTGAATTTAAAACAGTAATATTAGAGCTAAAGATTATAAAAAAATGAAGGGAAACGTGCTTTTTTGAAAATAACATGAATATCAGTGTTGGAAATCTTATGTTCTCATGTTCTCATACCTTTAGATTTGCGAACATCTGATGTTGTGTAAATATTCTCTATGAAAAAAATTATACTCGAAGAATATGTTTCCTATATAAGTATAGTATAAGTAAAATAATAGCATAATGTCAGAGAGAGAAATTTCGAGATTATCAAGAAAGAAAAGGAATGAACATAAAAACGAGAAGGGACAAAAATTTGAATATTTCCGAAATAAGAATTCAAAAAATAGGGATACGAATAAATTCTTCTGATTGAGAACATAAATAAGTATTATCTCATGAGAACAAAACTATCAAACCAGATTTCCAACACTGATGAATATGTTTCGAGAGAAATAACGCTAAGAAATGGTGTTTTAGTTCTATTAAACTTATAATTTTATTGTTGTTATCATTAGAATTTTTAAGGGAATTGCTATTCGTACCCCCCAGATATCAAAAAGTGCTTCAAAATAGATATTTTGAAGCACTTTTTGATATCTGGGGGGTACGGATAGCAAAAACGGGGGTACGAATAGCAATTCCCTTTTTTAATTGGTGCAAATTATTTGGACTGATTAATGCGCCACCAACCTGGCACACATTCAAGAATTGAATACTGTAATACGAAAGATATATTAAACCATAAAATTGGTTGCTAATAATTTATCAACCGACCACACTTTACTTGTCCCATGAGATTTTCACATTAGTCATTTTTCATCGCTAAAATAAATAGTAACTAAGAAGTATACATTATCCGACAATTTATGATCATGATTGATAGGGAGTCACTCGCTGAGTTTTTTTTTTTTGAATATTGGAAAAACATAACTACATCGTAACACATGAAAAAAAATAAGAGAGAAAGTTTTTCATGATCATATGAGTTTATCGGATAATGTAAGTACAGGGCGCTCGTAATGGTCGATAATTTTATTATAATAGGAAATGAAAGTATCAGCAACAGCATGATAAATTTCAATGCTTAAGGGCTTTTTTGAATTCTGCATGCATGTTGAATTCAAAAAAAACTCTTGAATATCGAAATTGATTGCGCCATTATTAAAATATACTCATTCAATAAACATTTGTGCGATTTTCGTGTTATATGAGCACGTAAAAAGCTGTAATCATATAAATACATAATATGGGTATTGACCGTTTTTGTAAAACATATATATGATCAAATTCGTGCATTATTTTGTGCACAGAAAATGTTAATTTGTTATGCATGACTTTGGAATTCTACATATGCGGGATCCTTTTGACGAGTGCTGTAAAATTACGAATCCTAAATTGTGCACATTGATTATCTCAGTTATAATCATATTTACATATTAGTGGCCAAAATTTTCAAATTTCGACATTCATAAATTTTACAAAATGTATGAAAGCTTAAATGTTTGATGAGAAATAAAATTTGTTCTGGTGATCTAATTTACCATTAAAATAACTGTCCGATGAGACGATTTCATGAGTTTGAATCTAATCACAGTATTATTTTAAAAATTTAAAAATAAGGTGCTAACCAAAATATAATATTAAATGTCTAGGAAAATACAAACAATATTATTTAAGGTTATTTAATATATAATATTAGAGAACTTCTAATTAATAATATTCAATAAGTGTAGCCAATTCAAAATATTTAATGATATAATTTTAATGATGGCCAACTCATTATATTAATAAAAGTACAGATACAAACTATATATTAAGCTGAAATCACAATAGTATTATGTCATTTACATGTAGTGTTTAGGCGTAAGTTTAATTGCATTATAATGTAAATATGTATCAGAGTTAGCCCTTTTTAAAAAAATTTCAATAAAAAATTTTTATAATTTTTATAGAAAATTTTCAGTCAATTCTTCCTCATCAAATCTCGTATGGGATTCAAAATAGTGTTGTAAAATAAGTGAAAGAAATTATCATCTTCTGGTAAGTACTCATCATCCTTCATTAAAAACTCGTCATCTTCACTATATTCAAATTCTTTCGGTTTTTTTTCATATTTCACTAAAAAAATATTTAGTTATATTAATGTAAAATGTAAAACAAGTAAGACCAAATTTGATACATAAAGCATACATATAAATTTTAAACCCTTTCCAAACTTGCATTGACATTTGATTGTGTGTAAAAACAACAAACCAAGTAAAACTATACAAATAGAACCTAAGTTGATAAAATGAAATTACTGCATATCTTTAATTATAATCAAATTCATTTTGCCATTTTTAAAAATGCAAAATTACCTGAAAAAAAATTGTAAAAGTACTGTTGATGCATAAGATAATTAAAATAAATAAGTTCATTTGATTTGAGGCGCGAAATTATTTTGAAGAACTCTATAAAAGCTTGAGAACAAATAGCCAATTGTGAGAGACACAAAAGAAAATAGGATTCTCGTTGGACCTTTTTAAAGAAAATAAGGAAATTAATTATTCCTTCAAATTGAACTGAAACTTTTAATTACATATCCCCACAATCAGAAAACATATTATTGGTAAAGGAAACAATATGTACGGGAACAAAGGTTCACTTAGTGATGGCAATGATACCATCTCCATTACGACAGACGAGATATTGTTCATTATATGAGCAAAAATAAAAGCAATTGTCAATTGGTACAGAATCAGCTCACATTCATACATAGAAAATAATGCTGAAAATAAATTAAATTTTGCAAGAAACAAAATGTCAACAATATTTTGTCAAAAGTTTACCTCTTTTTTCAGCGCTAAAATTGTATTTTAATTTTCTCTGAAACTTCCAGTATCTGTAAGAAAATTAAATTTATGCTGAATTAATGATAAAACAAGCAGTCAGTACTTTTCTTAAATTGGGCTTACTTTTTTAACCATAATATATTAATAAGAAAAGCGTAAATAATTTGGAAAATGGAGAATACTAATATTGAAATCGAAGCATATTTTTTTTGATTTAAAAATTGAAAATTTTGACTTGAAAAATAGCTATTGTATGTATCTAGTACAACTTGAAGTGTAGTTTTGTTAGGAGAAATGATTTTATTCACTTATTAATATACGATAATGCTCTGTACATTAGATTCATTGATGCAGCAGTTACCTTTATCTATAATTGATAGTGCTATTGGCATTAAATTTGAGGAAAAAAAGACAAATGCATGCAATATAGTTTTCGATGAAAACTATAAGAAATAATTAATGTATATATATATATTCTTACAAATAAATTTGTTGTTACTAAAATTACAACTCACAGTAAATAACCCTGTCATTAAGACCAATGTAAGAGTGGAAATCCAGGAACCTCTACGATATGGAATAACGGCATCTGAACCAAAAACCGCAAGAGAAATTAAATCTTCTGTTATATAGATTCTGTATATTAGAAAACTCAGTTCTCCAATAAACAAAATGAGAAAACAGGAGTAGCAGAAGAGAGTTGTAAGAACCATTTTATGTAAAATAAAATAAAGTTCAAAAAAATAGATTCATTTAAAGTCAATAATTTTCTAAACTTATACTAATATTTCATTGTTCGGAAAGTAAACAGAAGACTTGCAATGGATAAATAAATACAAAAAAATTGTCCTCGTAATAAAGGGCTAATTGGCATTTAAATTGTACAACCAATCATGCATAGCGTTGGGGCATGCAAAATTATTCACAGTATTAATTAAAAACAAAATGCAAAATGTAGATTATTTTTATTTTTGTTTAAAAAAAAGATCACACGCTCCGCAATCCGAAAGTTCAATAGCTTGGGATTTATATCTATTTAATTTATTATTTGCTTTGATGCATATACTCCGAAATCAACTGCCTTTTATAGTAATAAGGAGTAATAAGGCAAATATTAATACAGTGAAACCTCCATAAATGCACGCTCTTGGGACTGAATTTTAGCAACGTGCATTTAGAGAACAATAAGAAAAAGTGTATTTATAGAGATCATGAATATATTTGGGCCAGATATTGAGTGTGCATTTAGAGAGGGTGTGTATTTATAGAGGGTGCATTTATAGAGGTTTCACTGTAAACAATGCCGATCTTTTGGAGGAGGTAAGCCAAATCTCCCACTTTTTACAAAAATTTTTGGAAGACCGACAGGGAGGCGAGTAAAAGTAAAAGAAGGAACTACTTGGCCAAATAAAAGAGTGTGGCTTGAGAAAAATAAGATAACTGTTGTACACCTGGGTTCCAAGGTCTTTGTAGCTTCGTCGACAGGTCTGTGCCTACCAAAATTTTTTCTATTCACAGTAAGCGCCACCTGCTTTTTTACTTCTGTTTCTAGGCTTCTGGCTTGCATATTAAATATAGGAGGGAGTCTCCAAGAAGAAGGTTAACTACTTTGTTGTACCCTAAAAACCACTACTGTAGACCTTTAGAACAGTAACTATAGAACTTCGTTGACAAATAAATCCACCAAAATTTATTCTTGAGTAATAAGCGCTGTCTGCTTTCTTCACTGTTACTCAGTGAGGCTTCTGGCTTGCATGTCGAATATAGAAAGGAGTTCCTAGAGCCAGTTGACCTTTCTACAAACCATTCTAATAGTTTATACAACTCTCCAACAGACTTCTTATTTCTTCTTTTAGTTGGTAATTTTGGTCCAAGTGATCGTTGGAAAGAGTTTTTTTAAAATAATTGACTAGATAATGATATTATTATAGACTCTCCAACAATTAAATCTTATATTCAACAACACTTTGAAACTGGACTGCTTCTCGACATATTAACTCTAATAATCAATAGCAAGCAGAATATAATCCTAAACCTAATATCAATTCTACATAGTATTTTAATACTTTTATCAACTTTACCAAAGATAAAATTATGCTAATTATTAATCAACTTCTTAACAACAAAGCTTGTAGCCTATTAGATATTAGCTATGAAATGTTAAAACACACCGGCTCTAACTTCATCACTTCTATAACATCTCTCTTCAATTGTTGTTTTTTTTTTTCAAACTATACCTAAACAATAGAAAGAATGACGTATCTTTCCCATTTTTAAAAAACCAATTTTTGATAGTAACTTATCTAATACCAAACCCATTAGCCTAATAGAACATATTAAAAAGCTATATACTAAACTCTTTACCAACTGCCTTAATCTTACTTTATCTCAATATAATATTCTTTTTCCATTTAATTTTGTTGCACTTCCTAGTAACTCTACTTCTATATCTATTCACATCCTTAATAATGTAATAGAATATGCAAACTGTAATTCAAACTAACTCTGGCTCCTTTCTCAGGATATAAGCAAAGCTTATAACTTAGTCAATTTTGATTTATTTCAAAAATCTCTATACTGAATCCAAATGCCTCAACAGCTTATTAATATTTTAACTAATCTTTTATTTGATTGCACAAACCGTGTTTATCACTAATCTTGGTTTTACAAATTCTATTCGGTTAAAAATAATATCAATCAAGGTGAAACTATTACCCTTTTATTTTGGAGAATCTATTACAACCCTCTCATTTTCAATATTTTCACACACTTCTCTGAATATACACTCTCTACCTCTTATCAAAAACTAGCCTTATCTACCCTTTTACAAATCATTTTAATATATCCATTTCAATTCTTGCCTATATGGATAACACATTATGGATTGCCCAATCCAAAACACAACTTGAAGAAATTACTAAAACTACTTCCTCTTTTTTACTCTATAGCTAATATTCAAGTCAATCCTACTAAATCTATATTTATTTCTACAGAATCCTCTTCTAACTTGTTATTTCTCAACTCAGATTTGCAATTTATCCCACCCCATCAACTTTTTAAATTTCTGGAATACTGGTTCATCTTCAACAACAAGCAGTTTTTACAAATCAAACTAATTCAAAATGAAGCTACTGTATTTTTGCATAATAACGCTCATGAGCATTATTTTGAGGTTCAGCCCAAATTAAGCTTAATTCAGGCCAAAATTCATAATTTCACCCTGCACATTATTATACAGTAATACAGTATTTAGTTAGCCAATATTGCTATGGTGCACCAAGTCACTTCATATCAAATGCGCCAAATTTAGGGTATATATAAATACTATTTAGCCAATCAGAATGCGTTATATACTAATTATGATTGGATAAAAAAAAAAATTTTTAAATTTTTTATATTAAATGCCAAAATTTTGAAAGCATAATAGCTTTAAATATTTAAAACTTTAAATCATAAACTTTTTAAAAAATTCTAACTGATAATTTGGATAGTACTAATAAAAAACAATAGTTTTTATCGGTTATATTTTTAAAAAATATTTAAACTTTAAGATTTTATAGATTTTTAAAATAAACATGATTTTTAATGAGAAGTGACTTGGCACACCATAGCACCAAAAATATAACTAATAAACAAATTATTTATATTATTAACACTGTTATCATTCCAACCACTAAATATCGGCTTTACAATATCATAATTCCTCTATACAAATGCAACCAAATCTTGAACAAATACCTTACTATAGCTAAATGCAAAGTACATCTTTCTCAGTCTACTCCTAATAGCACACTTCTTAATTACAATCTTTATAATATTTACAATATTTGGAGTATACAACTACAACACCATATTAGCAATTTTCTTAACTGGATTAACAACTCCTCTACTCTTGGCACTACAACACACATTCAACTTCAACAACTTCAAAATAACCTCTAGTTTACAATAAACATTCTTTAACACCCCCACTCTATTATTGATGACCCTAACAAATACACTACTACTCTAAAAATTATACAACTTTTTAACTACTCACACATCTCTATATATGCATACTCAGATTTTTCTTGGCCCAAAACTATAAATAATAGCAATACTCCACTTGAAAACATTCTTTCTAATCACTTTAAATATAATATTTTTAAACAACAACTTAGATACAAAAATATTTTATATCTAGAGCAACTTTGTTCAGCTGACAACAAGACCTTGTTAGACTGGCTACACTTATCACCTAGAATTTTACATATTCCCAAAGACAAAAAACCACTTTGGTTTAATTATTTAGAAGATACTATTCTTGAAAATAATCTATTATACACTATTCTACCTCTTTTTTAGCCCAATAGCTCTAACTCTTTTGCATATCAAACCAACCTTATTCCTAAAACTCACAAACCTGGGTTTTATTTTATTATAATAAATATATTGTAATTGGTCAAGTTTGCAAAACTTTTTCGCAAACAAATACTATCTCTATAACAAATTAGCAATATAATACTGACACTTCTATCTCTAATCATTACCCACTACCTCCCATTTCTTGCACACCTTGTCAAGACTATAACCTTAACTCTAATTCTATTTCTAGCTATTGTATTTTAAAAGTATCTGCTATTCTTTCTACTCAGTTCTTGGAAAGAAAAAAAGCTAACAAACAACTTAATCTGACCTTATATATTCTACTAATATCAAACATCCTTTATAAATACCACCATCACTCTTAATTAATGTTATTGACTCTTCTTTATTTAATATTTTCTTTAACAATGAAGCTTCTCATCAGCTCTTCCAGATCGCATTAGCCAACTCATCCCAATATGAATTTATCTTCTATACTGATAGATCTGTTAAACAACTTGGTACTGACCAATACTCTATGAGTATTGGCTAGGTTCAAATTCACAACAATTCAGTTATATAAAACTTTTCTGCCCAAATCTTTAATTGGCTCTCTTCCTATAAAGCTGAACTATTAGCAATATTATCTGTTATTTCTATAATTCCATGCAACTTCAGCCTACAAATCTATACTGATTTACAGTTAATTATATTTAAATATAACAAACTTCTTATTTTATTTTCTCACTCTACCAAATATTTCAAATTTAACTTCTGGCCTATTTGGCATATACTTCTTAATATGGGGTTGAGTCAATAGAAACCAAGCAAATATTTTTTAATAAGTTTTTTTTAAAATTTTAAACAAGAATAACTTAACAAAAACTTGATAAAATTCAATAAAATTTTTTTTAAATTAATTCTACAAGTCCGTAAAAATTATTAAAAAAAATTCTCATTAAATTTGGTCAAGTTTTTGTTTAGTTATTCTTGTTTAAAGTTATAAAAAATTTTTATTATAAAAAATTTGCTTGATTTCTATTGACTCACCCCCATATCTTAAAAACCTTTAATATTCAATTCTCCTTTTTTAAAGTTCAAGCCCACTCTGATGACACTTTTAACAATCTTGCAGATTTACTTGCAAATAATCATTCTATTTTCCCAATGTTATCTTTTAACTATACTAATTCCTATAACCCCTACTTTATTCTTTTATGAAAAAACAACTTTATTGATAGCTTTTCGAGATATTTCTAAACAAATATACAATACATATAATATAGCTCTATGGTCTTTACAAAACCATATACAAAAATGGTCTTACTTTTCTCACCTAATTGACTAGAATGTCTCTTGGCTATACTTCAACAACAATCAAAAAACTTCACATAATTTCACTAACCCCAAACTAAATCATCTAAAATTTTTTAAAATCAAAATGTTACTTAATATACTACTTATATATACTAGTGATTTGAACCGAGCGAAATTTTCTTAATCGGTTAACCAAACCGAATTATCTCATTCAACCAATTACCAACCGGTTAAGATTAATATATATATTAATACTATGTACCTTCGGAAATTCTAGAAGCTTTATTCTAATTTTTGTCGGAACTTTTCGGATCCTACGTCATTTTAAAATTTTCTCATACTATATTAATCTCGCCGACCGGTTGTATCGGGTCAACCGATTAAGAATTTTCTCAACCGGTTACCTGAAATTTATTCTGTTCGGGTCGGTTAACCGATTATAGCTCAACCGATTCAAGTCACTAATATATACACACTTTTATAATATTTATCCTTATATATTTATATCTTCCAATTGCTTTTCTTGCAACAATTTAGATGCTCCTTTTTATTAGTATACTTGTTCTAATTATAATTCTTTAATTCAAATGATTAACTTATCAATGTATGATACTATTACCAATACCAATCTTAATCTTTCTTTTCATTAACTAAATAATCTTATATATACTATCTCTTTATACTCTGCTTTTAATCCTCTACTATCTCAACTATACTTTTATTTTCTTAATTCTACACTTAAAGGTTTATACCTATATCTAGTGTTGTTATTCAGACCAGACTCGGACAGGTTCCAGACCAGACTCAGACTCAGACAATTAAATTTGTCCACTGGACAAATAGAATTAAACAGCCAATCATATTTCAGTATATCATTATAAATCTCTACTATCTAATTCTGAGTTTGTAAATTTTAATGATTTTGATTAGTTGTTTGTAAAAGTTTGTGTTTCTGGTATGGTATTGATGCTACGTAATAAATATTATAATATTATAACAATCCTGGATGAATTTATCGAAGTCAAATATATAATTATTGCAACACTCTTAATCATCTGTATAATTGTCAAATTTGGGGATTGTCTAAAGCATCATCACATGAATTTATTAAAAAACTACAACCTATTTTTATAATCAACCTGTAAATTATCATAATAAATAATTTTTAATTCTTTTATTTTGATAAGAAAACATATAATTAACTGTAATTATTTAATTATTCAAATAAATTACCAAGGTGAGTACAAAGTTTAATTCGTTATTGTGTTTTAAGAGAATATGTGATTAACCATATTTATTTAATTATTCAAATAAATTACCAGGGTAAGAACAAAGTTTAATTCGATTCACTTTAATAATTGTGTTTCAAAAGAATGTGTAATCAACTATAATTATTTCAATCGTTCAAATAAATTGCCAGGGTGAGAATAAAGTTTAATTTGATTCACTTTAATAATTGTATTTCAAGAGAATATATGATTAACTATAATCATTTAATCGTTTAAATAAATTACCAGGGTAAGTACAAAATTTAATTCGATTTGCTCTAACGATTGTGTTTTAAGATATTGATTAACCACAATCATTCAATTGTTCAATAAATTACCAAGGTGAGTACAAAGTTTAATTCGATTTGCCTTAACAACTGTGTTTCAAGAGAACATGTGATTAACCATAATCATTTAATCGTTCAATAAATTACCAGGGTGAGTATGAAGTTTAATCTGTTTCACCTTAACAATTGTGTTTCAAGAGAGTATATAATTAGCTATAATCATTCAATTGTTTAAATAAATTACCAGGGTAAGTACAAAGTTTAATTTGATTTGCCTTAACAACTGTGTTTCAAGAGAACATGTGATTAACCATAATCATTTAATCGTTCAATAAATTACCAGAGTGAGTATGAAGTTTAATCTGTTTCACCTTAATGATTGTGTTTTAAGAGAGCATATAATTAGCTATAATTATTCAATTGTTCAAATAAATTACCAGGGTGAGTACAAAGTTTAATTCAATTTGCTTTAACAATTGTGTTTCAAGAGAATATGTGATTAACTGTAATTATTTAATTGTTCAAAAATTACCAGAGTGAGTATGAAGTTTAATTCAATCTGCTTTAATGATTGTGTTTTAAGACATTGATCAAATAAATTACTAGAGTACAAAATTTAATTTGATTCGCTTTAATGATTGTATTTTAAGAGAATATGTAATTAATCATAATTATTTAATCATTCAAATAAATTACTAGGGCAAGTATGAAGTTTAATTCAATTCACTTTAACAATTGTGTTTCAAGACATTAATTAATTGTAATTATTCAATAAATTACCAAGGTAAGTAAGAAGTTTAATTCGATTCACTTTAACAATTGTGTTTCAAGAGAACATGTGACTAACCATAATTATTTAAATATTCAAATAAATTACCAGGGTGAGAACAAAGTTTAATTCAATTTACTTTAATGATTTATTTCAAGAGAATATATGATTAACTGTAATTATTCAATTGTTCAAATAAATTACTAGGTAAGTACAAAGTTTAATTTGATTCGCTTTGATTAATTATAATTATTTGATCATTTAATAAATTACCAAGATGAGTACGAAGTTTAATTCAATTCGCCTTAACGACTGTGTTTCAAGAGAACATGTGATTAATTATAATCATTTAATCATCTAATAAATTACCAAGGTGAGTATGAAGTTTAATCCATTTTGCCTTAACGATTGTGTTTCAAGAAAATGTATAATTAACTGTAATCATTTAATCGTTTAGAGTATGAAATTTAATTTGATTCGCTTTAATGATTGTATTTCAAGAAAATATGTGATTAACTATAATCATTTAATCATTCAAATAAATTACTAGGGCAAGTATAAAGTTTAATTTATTCGCTTTAACAATTGTGTTTCAAGATATTAATTGATCGTAATCATTCGATTGTTCAATAAATTACCAAAGTAAGTAAGAAGTTTAATTCGATTCACTTTAACAATTGTGCTTCAAGAGAACATGTGATTAACCGTAATCATTTAAAAGTTCAAATAAATTACCAGGGTAGTATGAAGTTTAATTTGATTCACTCTAACAATTGTATTACAAGACATTGAGTAATTGTAATCATTCAATCGTTCAATAAATTATCAAAGTGAGTATGAAGTTTAATTCCATTTACCTTAATGATTGTGTTTCAAGAGAACATGTGATTAACCAAATAGCAAGAAATTTTTACTTCAAATTATGGTAAAAATTGACAATCCAATAAATAATCTCAATGAAACTTATTAAAATTTAATTACATGTCGCACATATTGCAATAAATAATAAATTATATAAAAAATCTTTAATAGTAATTTGATTAAACAAATAAGATGAGTGGGTGCATATGCGCTACCCATCGCACTAGTATACTACTTAAGATTGGTTTAAAATTATCATATTACAAACTCAGACAATGTCCGAATGTCCGAGTCTGAGTATGTCTGAGTCTAACATATATTACTTGAACATTGTCTGAGTGACTATATTTATTTGGACATAATTCGAACTCAGACACTGGACAGTGTCCGAAAGTGTCTGGTCCGACATATTTACTCAGATATCCAAAAATGTACAACACTGTCTATATCCTTAATCCAATCTCTAAATCTATTTGAAATCTCATACTCTAATACTTTTCAACTCATTATTTGGCTACTTCTTAAAATCTCTAACCAACTTTATAACCATATCTGGATTCTATACTATACCAATTTCTTTAACTAGAAAAATCTTGCCAAATTCTCTTTATCCTAACTATAATACTCGACCTCAATCTTTTTCATAGTCAACCAATAGAAGAAACAAAATTAACTATATTTACAGTTGTTCTTGTGGCTCTGCTGACCAATTACACTCTGAACTTAATACTTGTCTTTCTTTAGAACAAGCTACTCTTAAATTTAATATTTGGTTGTTTGGAAGGATAATCGGGTGGTAACCAGAATTGGAAAGTGGTGAGAAATGTGGTGAACACAAAGGGACCTGTAGTAAAGAATTGGCCTTACCAGATTTGGAACACCTCTGGCACATATAGAACTCACTGACCAATAAGAAGTTGAAGCATGAAGGCGTGTACATGTTGATAGACCTAACAGGCTCTGGTTGTACCCATATGGGAGTTTTCGAATGTTAAGAGGACTCAGGACCACCAATACAGATATAGCTGGTATAAGTGAATGCAGCGATAACTAAGAGCTACAACTGCTGAGAATTACCATAAATAGAAAACAATGACACACCTGTTAAGAACCCCTAGGCCTCATGATCCTATCCAACTATATCGAGTACTGGAAGCATTTGTGAAACATGTCTGGGCAAGCCTCGTCACCATACTGGGAAGTACAGTTATTCACACATTACCGAATTCGAAACATTAAGACCTGGGTTTCAAAGTCACAGAAAACCAGCTAGTTACAGCAGCATGCAGGCTTGAGATACTTACTCAATTGGGTAGAGGCAACTGCATGGCTTGAAATACGAACTCCTAGAAGTACGCTAGTTGAGACTGAGGCACACCAAACTGGGAGCAATAAATGCCCACCTGGTACACACCAATTTGGGAGTTGAGATATTAGGTATGTGGGTAAAGTGGCGGACATGTGAATACTAATTGGCGGTTGGGGAAGGATGTATAAATTCCAGGTCAATCACATGTGTGGAAGTGTTGATGGCTCTGGTGGGTTTTAGCCGTGAATAAATGGTCTTAGACCTAAAGTCCTAGTTCTAGTTCTAATATGTAATATGTATGCAGCTTGGCACCACTATATGTCAATTTGCTTAAGTATTAATAAAAGTCTAGGGCAGGTGCTACACCCTAATATTAAAAAAAAAAAAAAAAAACTTCAAATTGTTAAAGTTTAATTTATTTACAACTAGTAATTCAAATTACATCAATGCACTTGTGTAGTATAAGCTTATAGAATTGCATATTGGTCTCAAAAATACTTAAAATATATTTTTTTTCTAAGAAATTTTTTTATTTTTTATTAAATTCAAAAGGTTGCATATTATTAATTATTAAAATAAATTTATATTAAAACAAAAAAAAATGGTATAAAAAGATAGATTAAAGTCTACTTTATTTGATATAAAAAAAATTTAAATAATGAATCAAAAAATTGAAAACTTTTATTAAACATTAAAATTAAAAAACCTTTTGAGATACAAATCTTTCTGCACCGGACCATACAACTAAAATTTCGATAATAAATTTCTTTATCTATTATTAATAAAAAGTAAACCTAAATTTAGAATAGCAGAGATATTATACTTTCAAAACTTTAAATATTAGATAATATATAATATTGTACAATATATTTACCACGCTAATTGCTTCAAACGCCTATGATTGAATGTGCTGGCCAGATCTTTTCCGTCTAAACTTTTTGACTACTCTGAATACTAATGTTCCAAGCTGATTAAGTTAGCCGCTTAGCTAGCTAATAGTCTAATCAACCGGCTAATAACGGCTAATGATATTCGAAGCTGTATATAACTATATAGTATAAAAAAAACCCCCATTACCAAACTTAATTCTTTGTTATCGTTATACATCGAATTAAAATTTTTGTATTAGATCAAAATAATTACAATGCCAATATAGGGTTTTACCCTAACCCTAATTAAACTCAGTTTTGAAAATTGATCTGAAACAAATTTCAATTTAACGTATAACATATATAAACCTTTGGTAACAAATTTCTATTCGACTGAATACTTATTTGTTTCCAAGAATTTAATTTGTTATTTAAAATTCTATAGTATAAAAACAGTCAGAATATTTAAAG
>CAJVPY010003030.1:0-14850 GCA_910591965.1 Dentiscutata erythropus | reverse complement strand
GCCGTTTTTATCTTATCGATATATATCGATGTTTTGCTATATATCGATATGTATCTATATAAAAAATTTTCTGATGAATACTATGCCCTGGTGTGATTTAAGTTACAGATACCCTAATCCAATCATCTTATACAGGTTACCAAAATACAAATCTATTTTTCAAAATCATCGTCCATGAGATTTGAACTCTAGACCTGCCGCTTAGAGAGGGTGACAACTAGACCACTTTACTAAGCCGCCACGTCTCCAATTAATAATCAATGAGTTTTGTGCTTTTGAAGAAGGAATAGAAAAGGAAAAAACTACACCAGGTTTTATGTCGCTTGACTGTGATTGTTTTTTTTTTGCTGTTATTTGCTACCATGTTGACATATATTTCATAAGCACATACATGGCTCTACAAAATTGTTAACAAATGAAACATGGTTGAGATTTCAGCAAATATTTGAAGAGGCCAGATTTGATATTTATATGAGTTATAAATTAATTGAAGTAAGAAGACCCCAAAGAACTGAAGCTGAGAAGGCCGTTGAGGATTGTTGTTTAGTTGTAAACGAGTTGATTAAAAGAATACATAATGCATATTGGCAAGTTAAAGAGAGAGGCAATTTTACACAAACAAATTCATTTGTTCAAGAGTTGAGTGCAAACCTGGAGCCTGTATTAAATAAAAATAATGAAATATTAGTCTAAAGGTGACAAGAAAAATAAAAAATTTTGAATTTATATTTAAAGAGATAATTACTTTTTTAAAAAATCGTATTTTTTTTATTAAATATTATATTTTATTAATGATTTGAATAATAATAATAAATATTTTTTAAAAATTTGTAATTTATATAAATTATTTGAGTTTGAATAGAAATATCTCGGCAGTCGTCTAAGCAAATCCGATGAATTTTTTTTTATTTAATCTACAAGTCTGTAAAATTAAATAAAAAAAATTCTTAGAATTCTTTTAAGTAGCTGCAGAAATATCTTTATTCAAAGTTTTAAAATGTTATCTTTGCTTCTATTTCTCTGGCAGTTTAATTCTTTATCAAACTTTGTATAAAGAACTAAAATAAAAAAAGTTCATATAATTTGCTTAGGTGGTTGCAGAGATATCTTTATTAAAAGGTTTTAAAAAAATTTATTTTTGCTTCTATCTCATAGGCAGCTTGGTTCTTTATCAAACTTTGAACAAAAATATCAAGGCAACTATCTAAGTAAATTTGATGAATTTTTTTATTTTAATTCCACAAGTCTGTAGAATTAAAATAAAAAAAAGTTCATAGAATTTGCTTAAATGGGTGCAGAGATATCTTCATTGAGAGTTTTAAAAAATTTTATCTCATTTCTATTTAATAGGCATTTTAATTTCTTACCAAACTTTGAACAAAGAGATCAGAGCAATCATCTAAATAAGTTTGATAATTTTTTTTTATTTTAATTCTACAAGTCTGTAAAATTAAAATAAAAAAAAAGTTTATCTAATTTGCTTAAATGATTGCAGAGATATCTTTGTTGAAAGGTTTAAAAAAAATTTATTTTTGCTTCTATTTCATAGGTGGCATAATTTTTTATCAAACTTTGAATGAAGATATCAAGGCAACCATCTAAGTAAATTCGATGAATCTTTTTTTATTTTAATTCTACAATCCTGTAGAATTAAAATAAATAAGAGTTCATGGTATTTGCTTAAGTGGTTGTAGAGATAGATATCTTTATTCGAAAGCTTAAAAAATTTTAATTTAATGAATAGTTAGTCCAATCTTCTGAGGTGTTTGACCAAGCCTCGCATCACATGATCGAACCTGGCTTTAGACAGCCTCCAAACTAAATAAAAATGCTGTAACTAAAAAAAAGAGTTTGGGTCACAACTCTATTGCTTAGATATTTTTTTCTTTCTCCTATTTGTTTTATTTCTTTTATCTTTTGTATTAGTATTAGTTTTTTTTCTATAAGTTAGTTAAAGACTATGAATCCTTCTGTTCAGAAAGCTAGAAGAAGAAGGTTAGAAAAGGAGGCGATCTTAATAGGCCGTAAATACTATTCAGTAATGTATCAAAGAATTCATTTGCAGGGTTTTTTGATATGAAGATAAACTTTACTATAGCAGATTAAATATAGATAATTTGGGCACTTCAGTATTACAAAGAGCTGGGTTAGTTAATATTTGTAATTTAGGTAGACTTTAGTCAAACTTGCATTTTTACTCAAGAGTTCAAATGATTATACCTAATAAAATATTGGCAAGATTGCCGAATTGACAAAAAAAAAATTTAAAATTTGGCATTTTAATATAATTTGATCTATTATATTAAAGTACTAAAATTATTAAATTTAAATTACTATATTCTAAGATATTAAATTTGTAAAATTAAATTTAAATAAATTTGTATTAATTTATTAATTTAAAATTTAAAATTTTTTAATAATTAAAAAAAATTTATAATAAAGTTAATAAAATATATTTAAAATAATATAAAGTAATAGATATTTATACTTTTTAATTTTGTTATTCTTATCTTTTGTAAACTAAACTTTTTTTAAATATTAAACAAAAATATTTTAACAACTATAAGCTAAATTTAATAAAAAAAGTTTATTAAATTTAGCTTGGTAGTTGTTGAATTATTATTGCTCAAAATTTAATTAAGTTTTAATTAGCTTAGTTTTAATAAATATTCAAGTTTTTTTAAAATTTAAATGAAAATATCTTATTAACTACCAAGTTAAATTTAATAAACTTTTTTTTATCTATATTTTACAAATTTATAGAATTTAAATAAAAAAAGTCAATCAAATTTAATTTAGTAGTAGTTAAGATATATTTGTTTATATTTTAAAAAAAATTTAATATAGTTTTATTTTAATAATTAATTATAATATAGCTATTACAACAAAATTAAACTAGCAAATTCTCAATTTTGGTTGGCTAAGAGTAATAATAAAAAAATTAAACCAGAATTACTTATAATTTTACTAATAATATCATAGGTATTTATTAAGTAATAATTGTTTTTAATCCAATTTTATTATAAACTGGACTAGTTAGTACTCTATATACTTTGTATTTTCTATTATAAAATCACTAATATCTCAAAATTTTACTAGAGTGATTTTCTATTTTGCAACTAAGCAAAATGTTCTTCTTGCAATTTTATATTACTTTAAATCTAAATTCTAATCTAATCTAATTTTGACCTAACCCTAATCTAACTCTAATCTTATTGCAAGCTTAATTATAAAATTGCTAATATCTTAAAATTTTACTGGGTAACTTCTGTTATATAACTAAGCAAAATGTTTTTCTTGCAATTTTATACAAAATTTAAATTTAAATTTTAACTTTAATTTAAATTTAATTCTTATTACAGGCTAAATTTTACTAGAAGATACAAAGTACATAAAAGTGCTGTCTAGGTTTTCTCTTTTATTATAATATAAAGCTATACTAAAATTTTTTTCAAACTTTGAACAAAGTTTATTAATTACCAGATTAAATTTGATAAAGTTTTTTTTATTTAAATTTTATAAATTTGTAAAATACAAATAAAAAAAAGTTCATTAAATTTAACCAGGTAGTTGATAAGATATCTTTATTTAAAGTTTTAAAAAAATTTAAATTATCTATTAAAATAAAGCTGTACTAAAATTTTTTTTAAACTTTAAACAAAGATATTTTATTAACTATTAGAATATTACTAACCATAACTGGCGGTGACCATCACCAGAGTGCTTAGATCTCAAAAACGTACTAAGTAAATAGGATCAGGTATCCTAAGTAAAAGTGTTCAAGACCCCTGAAAATCTTACAAAAACTAAATTCAAAACTTTATATTAGCTCTATATTATATTATATAAAAAAAAATAATAATAATTCTTAATACCCAAACCCTAATCTTAAAAATATCTAGGGACGATAATGATTACCGCCAGTTATTTGTAGTAAAACTCTAACTATTAAATTAAATTTAATGGACTTTTTTTTATTTTATTTTTTTTTTAAATTCGGCAGTCTTGCCAATACCGTTTATTAGTATACTAAGGTATTTGGTTACAAATATCATATGTACAATTATAACTCTCTAATATTTTACGAGATATTAGCTTACCCAGTTACTAAATTAGTACCTATGTACGACCTGCTATATGAGATTTTATCTTTTTAATAATTGCCCTGCAACTAGACTAGCTACTAAATTACTGGATAGTTTCTAAACCTAATTTTTATCGTATATATCCTGCTTATATACTACTGCACAACGTCTACCAACCAACTTTCATGCCTCATTACTTATCACATTACTCCTAATTCGGTACTTGTATTACTTCCAAATTGGTGTCCTTCGAGTGGGCACTCTTCGTGCTTCCAGTTTGGTGTTTCTAGAGGAGTTACTTTATAGGCCTAGCCATATCTCAAACAATTAAGTTGCTAAACTAGAATAATATTTTGTGTTAATTCAGGTATTCGTGTCATACATCACCAAATTAAACTACCGATCTTTTTATAGTACTCCCTATTGGTATGGTGTTACAGAAGTTTAAATCCTTAGGACAGGAGTTATGTACCTCATTTAATTACTGTCATAAGCTAGTAATCTGAAAACCACGCTTCTGCCATATTTCGTTATAGACTTCCATATAGGTTGTGTGACTATTACTCCCTAGCCTGTCTTTATTTTTGTACTACCAGATCACTTGCTTCCATGATTTTTGAGGTTTTTTTTAGCTAGTTTTCCTTGTTTCTTTGCGCCAGAGGTGTTCTATATTTGGTAAAGCCATCCTCTTACCACAGCCCCTTACTATGTTCATCGCTTCTCTCACCACTTCTGGGTATACTACATACAGCGTCCTTCTAACCAAGATCCCAATGCTGCCTTAGGGTTGTTAGTACTACCTTGCCAGTTGTGGATTCACATGTACAGCTTTCTGTAGTAAACCTTCTATGACTAATATCACACATAGTGCCCAGTCTTCTCCATGGCTTGGGGCTCCTTCCAAGAATTTTTTATAGACCAAATATATATATTACATAGTCTTATCACCACAGAGTTATGCATTCGAAAACTCCCGAAGGTTACAGAAATAATTAATTAAATTAATTACTACCAGCTATAATCGAACCATTGATCTAGTCTGTGGAGGGTTAGGCGTCTAGACCACTAGACTACGAGACCCTAATCCTACTTTTTTTTATTTAGATTCTACAAATTTGTAAAATGCAAATAAAAAAAAATTTTATTAAATTTAACTTAGTAGTTAATGAGATATTTTTATTTAAATTTTAAAAAAAATTAAAATATTTATTAAAACTAAGTTATATCAAACATTAAACAAAAATAATTTAACAATTATTAAGTCAAATTCAATAAACTTTTTTTAATTTAAATTTTACAAATTTGTAAAATATAATAAAAAAACTCATTAAATTTAATCTAGTAATTGATGAGATACTATATGTTTTTAAAAATAAGCTATCTTCAAAAGATGCTACTACCTTTTCTCTTGAAAAAAAAATATAAAAAACATCTTGGTTCTGAAAATAAGCTACTTCTATTAGCTGCAAGTAGTTGCTGCATATAAAAATTAAAATTCTACTAAGTAATTTGACAAAAGTAACTTAATATAGATTGTTTAACAAGTAAACATACATTTATTCTGAAAGTTTAATATAAATTAGAGAAGTTTTCACTAAGACATTTTTGCATTTTACGTTTAAACATAAAATGCAAAAACATCTTAGTAAAAAGTTCTCTAATTTGTATTAAACTTTCAAAATAAGTATATGTTTACCTACTGAATAATCTGCATTAAGTTACTTTTGTTGAATTACTTAGTAGAATTTCAACTTGCAGCTAATAAAAACTTAATAAAAATTAATAAAAATTAATTGTATCAAAAATAGAGATTATCTAAAGCCAGGTGTGATCACATAATGCAAGGCTTGGTCGGACACCTCGGAAGATCAGATCGTTTTGTGTAACCCTATGTATATCCATTTAATTTCATAAAAATTGATTTTTTTAAAACTTTAAGCGAAGATATCTTAGAAACTACTTATGAAAATTCAATTAACTTTTTTTATTTTAATTATACAGTCTCATAGATTTAAATAAAAAAAAAATCTATTGAATTTGCTTAGATAGTTATCAAGATATTTTCATTCAAAGTTGGGTAAGGAATTAAACCGCTTGTGAAATAGAAGCAAAAATAAAACTTTGAGTGAAGCTATCTCTGCAATCTCTCAAGAGATTTTATTGAACTTTTTTTTATTGAATTCTATAGTCTTTTAGAATTAGAATAAAAAAAAATTATCTGATTTGCTTAAATTGTTGCTTCATTCAAAGTTTGGTAAATAATTAGATCACTTATAAAAAAGAAGCAAGGATAATATATTTTAAAACTTTGAATAAAGATATCTATGCAACCATTTAAGAAAATTCAATAAACTTTTTTTTATTTTAATTCTATAGTTGTATAGAATTATAATAAAAAAAAAATGGTTGTCAAGATATTTTCACTTAAAGTTAGATGAAGAATTGAATTGCCTATAAAAAAGAAGCAAAAATAAAATATTTAAAACTTTGAATGAAGTTATCTCTGCAACCACTTAGAAGAATTCAATAAACTTTTTTTTATTTTAATTACATAATCTTGTAAAATTAAAGTAAAAAAATTTATCTAATTTTGCTTAGAGGTTGCTGAGATATTTTCATTTAAAATTTGATGAAGAATTGGATCGCCTATAAAAAAGAAGCAATAATAAATATTTAAAGCTTTAAGTGAAGATATCTCTCAGCTGCTCAAGAGAATTCAATGAACTTTTTTTAATTTTAATTCTACAGGCTTGTAGAGTTAAAATAAAAAAAAGTTCATATAATTTGCTTAGATAGCTGCCATGATATCTCCATTAAAAGTTTTAAAGAACTTGGATAAAATTAAGAATAAAGCTTATGTTGGCGAATAGTTAAATAAAATTTTGTCATCACTACATAATTGATAGTGGTATAACATATTTCTGAAGTACGTAGTCTTTTTTTTTTTAAAAAAAAAGGAGTTTTTATACTCTATAGCACAAAATTGTAGAAACCAATATTTTCAGTAAGGTATTACGTCTGTTTTCATTTGATTCATGAATGAAATATGTAAATAAACTTTCTTTTATTTAATTTAACTTTCAACAAAACCCTTCGAATATATTACTTATCAAATTAATTATTACCAGTATTTTTATTTATTTTGCTACTTTTAAACTAACATTTCATTATTTTTATTTATTTTTATTTAATACAGGCTCTAGATACATACTCAATTCATAAACAAACACATTCGTTTGTGCAGAATTATCCCTATCTTCAACTCGCCAATATACATTATGTATTCTTTCAATCAACTCATTTACAACTAAACGACAGCTCTCTGTAGCCTTCTCAGCTTCAGTTTTTTTTGGTTTTTTTATTTCAATTAATTCACGACTAGTATAAATGTCAAATTTGATCTCTTCAAACATTTGTTGAAATCTCAACCACGCTTTGTTTGTCAACAATTTTGTAGAACTGTGTATATGTTTGTGAAACACATGTCGACAGAGAAGCAAATATTGACAAAAAAAAAAAAATCACAGCCAAGTACTATAAGACCTGGTGTAGCTTTTCCTTTTTCAATCCTTCCTTCAACAGTACAAGTTTCATTAATCAATAATTGCTGGATAGGGTAAGGAAATTTGTGAATTTCACTAAGTATATCACTATCAACTCCGAATACAGAAATTTTCTTCATGCGAAATTCGAAAACAACATAATCTGAATCTGAATATTTCTTTTTATCAAGTTCAACTGTCTTATAGCAAAAACCTAAAGATAACAATAAAATTAGAATAAGTTATTAGTTTTATTAATATATTGTCTATTGCTTCGACTTATTTAAACTCTTATTCAGTATATATCAGAATTAAGTATCAATTTTATTTTTAAAATTAATTATTTCTTAGAATTGTATGTTATATAAATAAATATAATTAATTTTAATCTACAATTTTAATACAATACTATTTAAATGCCTTTTCTTTGTCTTTCGTATGCTGATTTTTTTGTGCTAATTACAAGAATGTAAGTACAGAATTTTATTATTAATTAGTTTAAAAGTACTGTGTTAAACCTCTAATTAAAATTTTATCTAACTTGCTAAAGAATTACAGTACATTATCATTAGCCGTGGGTTGCACTTTTTATCAAGATCATCAGCATTTTTATTTCATTTGATAATTCTTAAGCACCAGGAGCAAATTCAAACCACAATACAATTCAAATTTTTATAGCAAGTTCGGTATCAAATTCATAACCATCAAAAAGTTTTTGGCCTATTGATATCTCTGATATAATAACTCCACAGCCATAAATATCTGCAGGTCTGCAGCTATCATAAATTTCTGACCTAATAAAATCTTTGAAGTGGCACAAAGAACGTCACAAATACAACTAGTTATTCCATTCTTTTTTTTTTTTTTGAAATCTTAAAACTGAAAATGTAATAATATATCGTGTTGCGAATATTATTATTACTGTGAAAGTTTATGTGAATACTGTATGTTCTAAAGTATGAATGTTATATAAGTTATATACTTTAGTTTTACAAGTAAGTACATTTAAATAATTGTTTTGTACTTAAATCAATCCATATATTTCAAGATTACTACGATATAATTAACATCCATATGATTATCAAGCTTATAGAAATGTATATATAGTTATTAGTTAAGATCAATAAATTATATAAACAATGATTTTACTTACAAAAAAATCTTAGAGCCAGACAAAACCTAAAATGTAATTGCAGTCACCACTATTATTTTTTTCGACTTTTATTTTTTGCGTATTATACAACCATGTTGCAGAAAATATAAAGCCCAATTTATCACTGATTTTTAATATTAATCTATAAAAATAGATCCATTTAATTATATGTTTGACAAGAAAGAATCTGCAATATGAGTATGTATACTTCTAACCTTTTTTTAAATATATTATTATGCATAACTCAACTTGAAGTTGTAGCCAAATTCCCGATTATAAAATACAGGTTTCTATATAAAATTTTATACATAATCATGCCAAATGAAATAAATATCTGATGCTGTTGAATAATAATCTCTATCTAAAGCATCAGTGCTATATATGGCAAAACTCTATAAATTACACATTTTTCTGCAATTAATGCTATAATTGCTGATATTGAAGTCCTGAATCTACAATATAGGCTCTACGTAAATAATTTTATAAATATGCAAATCAATTAATATAAAAAAATTGCATAACAACCTGCAGTAGATTCTTAGAATTGATTTGATATCTTCAGTTTTGACTTAAATTAATTTCAATACTAATCAAAAAAAAAAAAAAAAAGGAAGTACCAATTAACCCATAATATAAGCTAGTAGTTTATTTCAATTCGGAGTAATATGACTTTAAAGGATTTGTTGTAGTCACTTGTAGGAGTAGAGAAAAGTGTTGTCAGGCCCAGAGGGCCTACTGATCTGAATTTTTTAAATAATTTCTTTGGATATATTGTTGTATATCTGAAACTGGACATTCTTTAATCGCTTGTTGGATGAGATTTTTACAACCAGGTTTAGTTCTTTTGTGCATCGCCTGTATCATTTTTTGTCAAATTTTAGAATCATAAATCTTTGCTATCCATATCCTTATAATATGAACTATGCAATAAATAACAGAACATTTCTGCTTGCCATTTTGAAGACCTGGAAAAGCAATTTTTATACTTTTTGACTCTACATAGCTTTGATCAAAAAGAAAATATTTAGGCACCCATTGATATGCAAACTGTCAAATTATTTTCAAAGCTTCTAATACAGTATTACTATCCTCGCTACTTACAAAAAAATGAGCTCTCATATTCCAACATCCATACATATTACGTACATACAAAGTAAATAGGTGATAGTCATATCTATTTATTTTATAAGTCGAATTAATCAATATTAACTATCTATATCACTCAAGATTATCAATCTGATTTGGATATATAAAAACAAGACCCTGGGTGAATTGGCTAGTAATTCTAAAACCAATTTACTTATTTACGCCAGTAATACAAAACAAAAAAGGAAATTGCATTTGTAAATAAACTAAGAAAGTTTAGGATTAGGACGTTAGAGTTAGCATTAGGGTTAGTGTTAGGGTTGTGAGCTTTTAGTGATAATTTGAGTTTTTTATATATAAAATTTCATTCCCGTTATTTTTATTAGTCCAAAAAGGTCGATTTAAACACTAGTTTTTGAGTATTTTCTCTTTTTTGGTGTTTTTCTTCACTTTGCTCACATGTCAGGCTGATCCAGAATCGTCACATTTTACGTTCTCCGATTGGCTATTTCCGTTTTAGAGGTTTGTATTACCAGCGCAAATAAGTGGATGTATTCTAAAATACTCAACTTTATATTCCTGCTTTTTAAGAAAAGCAACTGCTTTACAAATATCTGATTTATGCTTCGGATTGCCAATAAGATGTGTATTAAAGTGCCATAAATTTTATGTTTTATATTTGAGATCTCTTTACACTTTAATTCTTTAATACTCTTTCCTAACCCTAATTTTTCTGTTGCATATTCTTTTACCATATTCATTATTTCGGGTAGCCGATAGTTCTTAATAGCTTCCAGTTTAACCAGGGCCTGAACAGCTTGTAAGTGCTTTAGTTTTTCGCTTTTCTCTAATAAGTAAGAATGATTAGACAAATTTTTAAACCATTCTACCTTAACTTTTTGCTCCAAAAGATAATGTGTAACTTTTATTTTAGCTGAACACAAGCCAGCAGGTCAAAATTTTGTTTTTCGCCATTTTTTCTGTGGTATTTCGTCTTTTCGTGAGCTTGACAGACTGCTCTTTGCAAAACAACAAGTAAAGACCTTTCATAAATCACTATTAACTAGATTTCCATAACTAAATTTAGTTCATACATTTGAGATAAGAGGCTACCAGTTGTCATCAAATTCTTGCAGAGGAATATTTAATGTTTTATCAATATTAAAAAGGAGAAAATGCTTTTGGTCTGAAAATAGAGTTCCAGAGACAGGTGTAATAATTGAATTTATATTTAACTATTCTTAATGATTTTTTTTTAAAAAAAAAAAGAAAAAAAAGACTAACAGTTTAAAAAAAAAAAAAAACCAACAGCTTAAAAAAAAAGTATAAAAGCATCTAAATAATAAAAGCCTCTAATACAAATATTGTTAGAGAAACCACTAGGTTATAAACAGTATGTAGTCACTGCCTTGTCTTTTTCAATAAAAAAAAATTTTAGTGTCTTAATAATATACAAAATACCCATCTTTTGCAAAAAAAAAAAAAAGAAACTATAAAAAAAAAAAAAGTCTGGAAAACTTATACATATATACACATGTAAGTACTTGTATATATTTGTTATAATTTTCAAAATTCTTTCAACTTGTTTGACCTTGTTATCATTATTGTTATTTTGCGTTTTGGTGTATACGCATAAGTTTAATATTTATATACTATGTAGTGGAGTTTCACAGGGACGATATTTACTCAGCGTCCAGAGGTTTTGTTAAAGCTATTTTAATCGGAGAGTTACGTAATCATACCTGGCTTTAGCCATCCTCCAAAAATAAGCTACCTCTTGATTTTTGTATAACTTTTTGGCTAAAAAAAATAGCTTATTTTCAGAAACCTATGGTATCTTTATTTAAGATTTTAGAAAAACTCAAAAATTTATCAAAATAAAGCTATTTCTTAAATTGTAATACAGACAAATTTGCCTACAAAGATTTTTACTAATTTTTTTAATTTTTAAACTTTAATAAAATCTTAAATATTAATTTTAGCTATATATTTACTAAGTAAAAAATATATTTTAAATATATTTTATTAACTTTATTAAAAAATTTTTTAAAAATATAAATAATAAAAGTTTAAAAATTTTTTTTTAAATTTTTTATTATAAAATTTTTTCTTTAAACTTTTTAAATTATATATATATATATATTTTTTTAATAATTATGTTATAACTTTATTTTAATATAGATTTTATATTTTCATTAAAATGTGATTTCTATTTATAGCTATGCTATTTTTAAATCTAAAGTATAGTTTACCTAGTTGCCTATAGCACCTATATGCAACCTGCCAAAGTAGAAATAGCCTCTCTGCTTCTTCTCTATCTACTACAGATATCAATATACAATTTATTGGCCAGAATCTACAGTCTGTTATGATTTATTTAAGTTTTATTCTAACTGGACTACTTGCTAGTCCAAACCCATCTATTTACTTCTTTTAGCGTTATATCTAATTCTTTTTTAAATTTATTCCACTATCTTAATTTATTCCTTTTTCTTATATCTTTTTTTATACTAGTATACAGTGGATCTTCTGGTTCTTTCTCTCTATTTTTTCTTGATTTGAAACCATTTGGGACATTTCTCTTTTTTTTTTTTTTTTAAAAAAATCGATATACAGCTATTTTTCCTAGTTTGCTACTACATGCATCTTTGTAGCCAAATTACATCTTAAAAGAATATATGCCACTTGTTCTACCATTCCAATATTATTGCCTCCAAGCTTTATTAAGAATATCTAGTAATTGAAGTAAAGTTGATACTTCTGTCTCAATTAATTCTCTTGTTATTTATTTTCTTTTCCATAGATTTTCTTCTTTTCTTTTATTTATGAGGACTTGGCACAAGATGTCAAAAAAAAGCTTCTTTATATATATCTAGGTTGTTTTAGATTTCTTTTGCAATTTCTTGCTTTTTATTTACCCACTTTGCTACATTAGTCTTACAAGTGAATAGGTGGTCAAAGTCTTCTTCCTCTTGTTTACACTTTTTATATACTACTGATGAGTAAAGATCTTGATAGTTTCTTCTAAGGGTATTAAATGTAAGAAGTAACTTGTTTTAGTTTTTGAACCTAAAACTTTATTTTTTGTTGAATTTAAAAGTTCTTTTTTTTTCCTTTTTTTCTATTCCATAGCCTCTTAAAGATTTTCTAATCCTATTTTATAGATCTTTGCTAGTAGATTATGTCTTTGGTATTGTTAGCAAATAATCATTCAATCTTGTGAAGTGTGTAAGTAGTTTTTTTAACAAAGCTACAGATTAGAGCTTCTATTGTACTATTCTTCCAAGTTGGCCTAAAGATTATACTCTGGGTCTCATTTATACCAATATTTGTTATTTCTATTTTATTGAAGTCTTTCTTTGCTACCTTGTCTGCTAATATATCGCTTGTGTAAACTTTGATCTTGAATAGCTATATATCTAAATTCTTGGTGATTATATTTTTGGCAATAGCTCCTAGTATGTTTGGTTTTTAACTTTGTATTATAATCTTGTGCTTTTAGTTTTTTCAATTCTCTCTATTGCTTGAATTGCTACTTAACTGTCTGTAAAGATATTTATCTTGCAGTTAGTTAGTGAGATTAGCAGTGTCTCAGAATTGCTATAAGTTCTGATCTAGTAGATGAGAACCACCCTTGAATTCTACCTTTTAATTCTTTTATTATACTACCTTTCTTATCTATTTGTATTATACTATATATATCATATTCCTCCGAAAATAAGCACCCCGAAAGTAAGCATCCCTACAATTCATATATACCCGAAAATAAGTACCTCTTATATAATAGTAATAAGTAACTAAATATCAAATCATTCAAATTATTAGTTGAGATTATACCTGAAAATAAGCACTCTTATAGCAAAAAAGGTGTGCTTATTTTTGGAGGAATATGGTACTTGTCTACGAAATTATTTTAGGTTTAAAAACCTAAAATTAAAATTTAATAATGAAATAGTTTTTGATTTATTTTACTTAAACGATAAAATTTTTTGATACTTTTTTTAAATAGACAAAATTATAAGAAGTATAAATATATAAATTTTATTTGCTCTTTCTTATAAAAAATTTTAATTTGCTTTAATAGAGACAAAATAGACCTTTTTTAAAAATCAATTTCAGTGGTATCACTAATACTATACCCTGCTTTATAATCTTTTACCTTTTTTTCTCCAAGTAAGCTATCTGTATAGTATGCTATTTTTCTATATACCTGATTTGCTTTAACCACTTGTATTAGTTCTTGTTGTCTAGACTTATTTTTTATAGTATTTTTCACCAAGTATGTTTTTTAATTTTTTATATAGATCTGATATACTATTTTTGTTTTTTTTATTCTATTTTGGTTTCTTTCTTCTAGAACAACCAGATCTTTGAGATGCTTTAAACCAATGGATACAGTTCAGCCCCATTTATTTTTTCTTTTAATCTACAGACTTATATTTTTTAAATCACTTTTCTTTGCCTTTAAGATATTAAATGTAGTGCTAATTTTGAATTGAAAGAGATCATATGAAATAGGTTTTCTTTATTTTCTTTATTCTATTCTAGTATTTGAATTTTTCTACTTAAGAATTTCTTTTGGATTCTTTCAATAAAGTGTAAGTTATTTTCTTTTTTCATTTCAAGTACTCATTTTTTCTTTGATTTTTTATATGAAATTTTATATATTTTCACTTGTAAAAATCTTTATATCTAATACAAGTTTTAATTTTTACAAGTTAATCACTAAAAGTCAAATAATGAAAGTTGTAATTTTATTCTAAACTTTAATATTGTATTAAGAATTATATTTTTAAAATCAATATTTATAGAGTTTGTCAAAAAATAATAAAAATATTTTTGACTAAAAAAGTACTCTATTTTTAGCTTATAAGTAATTTAAAATTTTTTTCTTATCCCTTAAACCGTATTCCAGGCAAATTTGCCTGGAAAATTGAAAAGTATTTACAAATTTTTAAATAAAATTAAAAATTATTAATAATAT
>CAJVPY010003029.1:0-14851 GCA_910591965.1 Dentiscutata erythropus | reverse complement strand
AGATTTAATATTATTAATAAGCTTTTTAATTTATTTTATAAAATATGATGTATCAGAAGTGATGATACAGCCTATATATATAAAAAGAAAATAGAAAATGTAAAGCACTTAGTAATTAATAAGACTGATATGTAACATAGAAGAGCAAGAAGTAGAGATAACCCTTAAAGAAATAGAAAATCTACAAGACATTTATAAAAAGAAAGAAGAAATTTTTGCCATGATAGGAAAGGGAAGCCTAGCTGAAAAGCTTTACCAAAGAGAAAGATAGATATAAGATCTAATTACAAAAGAAGATTTTGATAAAATACAGCCAAGCTTCACATTTAATAAACAAATAAAAGACTTCATAGTAAAGCTCTGGAAAAGGTAGATAAAAAAGATCTATAAAGAAATATAGATCGAAAGATGCAAATTAGTACAAGAGTGGGAAAAGAAAATAGTATAATATAAGAAGAAAAGTGAAAATATAGCACAGATACCAAAAGGAAACAAAAGAAAAAGAAGAGAAAAAAAAAGCAAATGAAAAAACAATTTCAATAGACAAGATCTACAAAAAAGAAAGTAGAAAAAAAGAAACTGAAGTAAGATAGAAAATAGTTTTAAATATAACTAAAATGAAGTTTTAAGTTGGATAAAAAATGAACAAAGAGCTAAATGGTAGAGAATTAATTAGTAGTCTTGACAGGCCATAAAAACTATCTGAGAAAGTATTAATAAACTTATTTGCAGGGTGAATTAGTATGAAAGTAAATCTTACTATAGTAGATTATACATAGGTATTCTTTAAACAACTGGGTGAGCTATTACTTGTAACTTAGATATTAGAGGGAATAGTCTTCTGAAAAGTTAATATTTCAAAATATAATATTATTAAACCTAATAAAGTAAAGACAAGACTGCCGAAGTTAAAAAAAAAATAGGTTTAATATATTACTTCTACTAATTATATTTTAACTATTTAATTTAGATAAGCTTTAACTACTCTAATAAGTTTAAATTACAAATAAATAATTAATTTAAGCTAAAAATTTATATGTTAAAGCAAAATTTTATAATAGAGATATATAGATGTTGTATTTGTTATCTAATTTTTATTAATTATATATAAACTATAATAGTGCTTTAGAGTTTTTTGTTTTCTTTTTATATTTTTCCTTTTCAAAATCTGTATTTTTTTTTGTTTTTTTTGTTTTTATAAATTTTATTTTTAAAATTTTTCTTTTTTGTTTTATATTTTTTAAAAAAAAGAAAAATTAAAAGAAAAAAAAAAATTTTAATATAATTTACAACAACCTGTTAATAATCAAAAGGTATATCTCTAGGTAATACAAAATCTTCAGCAAGTTAATAATTTTAAAAACTATGAATAGCAGATCATATTAAGCAATTAGCTTGATGAGTTTTTATTAGAATAAAACAACATATTATAAAAAATTTGTATAATCATTACATAATAATCAAATAAAATTTTAGTGTAGTGGTCTAGTCATTACCCTCTTTAAGCAGCAGGTCTAGAGTTCAAATCCCACTGCCAACAATTTTGAAAAATAGGCCTGCGTATGGTTAATGGCTTTCTACCAGTTGGATCTAGATTAATTTGTAATCTTAGTTACACCATCTAGTAATAGAAGCTTTGGTGCAATAAATCCAGGAGACCAGAATAACTAAAAACCTGTTTGGCAAGTTTTGAGTTTGGAGATAGTAGCAATCTATGATAATACTACAGGAGGGCTGAATTCAAACTGGGGCCTGAGATCGGAAAACCGAGCGACCAGGTCCTAATGGCAGAGAACATACTAGCCAAACCACTAAGTTGTCATATCAGAAGAAAAGAACATATGTTTCGAAAGTATGAACCAAGGGGGAGCGTCCTTCAGACACCTAAAGCCTAGACAAACCGACCCTTCCGAATTGCCAGCTAGAAGTAAGGAAGAGACTGATAAAGAATCTAGGTAAGAAAATAGTCTAAATGTGAAATACTGAGGTTGCTAGGAACCAAAACAAGGGCAAGAAGTATGTAATGGGCACCTAGTTAGAAAGGTTGGCGCTTAAAAACATCTGTAGAATAGCAGCACCCCAAAAGGTAGTGTGAGATACAAATATGGAATGGCAGGTCAATATGTACTAATTAGACAAGCATGTAAATACATGTGTAAAACATGTACCGCTATGTTAGATTTATCTCAAGGATAGTTAAGTGTTCTAAGGTAGGGTGCGAAATCTAAATTGGTGATACCAAAATCTAGTGTATGAATAGTAAGGAAACCTATTGAATTAGAAGGCAGATAGAGGTAGTTAGAACCAGATAGTTTAAATGAGTACCTTTCTTGTTGGGGTGCAGATATAGCAGATAGTATAGAACTTTTGAGTGGACTACTTAAATTAGACACTCAAAAGGTGCATGTGTGGCTTGATGTACCATTGTTGTAATTATATATAAAACTCTGTCTATATTCTAATAAAAAACTTCCCAGGCCAAAGAGGTCACCTTAATACCAAAAATAATAATAATAATAATAATAATAATAATTCAAATAAAATAAAAGCAGAATTGTTTAAAAAAAAAAGGCTTAAACACTAATTTTTTTGTATTTGTTTTAATATCTAGTTATTTAATTTGAATACTATAATTTTTTAAATTAATTTTTATATATAAAAATAAACAAACTGTTATAATTATTATAAAATTATTGACTATTTTACTAAACTTTAAAATATTTAAAAAAAGTATTTTTTTAATTTTTAACAAATTAGATCAAATTATAACTTAAATTTTTTTTTTTAAAATTTGACAATCCGCCTTTATTGCGTTAGGAGTGCGTAATCAAAATACATAGTTTCCGAACAAAAAGCCTGCAATAAACTCAATGTCTTCCACCCTCCTACTCTTCAATAAAGACTATAACTTAAATTAGAGATATCCAAAATTTTTATTTACTATTTTTATTCCATTAATATATATTCACATGATCAATACTCTCTTCAATATCCCCTTCTATAGTATCCCCTCTTTACACAATACCCCGGGCGTTATTTAACTTGAATTTCTTGTAAAAAACCGGGGTAGCGTGTACATTATAGCTAGCCCAATCAGTTTTAATCAAATGATATTACATGATTTTGTCAAATCTAACAACCTTTCAAAGTAAAAATTGTTTATTAGTGTAAAAGCAATTAAATAACGATTAAAATTGTAATATACAATCCCTTAAAATCATTAAAATTAAGAAACTGTTATGTCCGGAGCAATTAATTGTTCCCTCAGAGTGTCCTCCATCTTGCTCCGACAATTTTTTTTTTTTTATTATATATAATAACTAACAACCACAAAGAATGACATTAATCAATAAGTCTAGATGTAGCTGAAAAAATTAGTAAAATTTCTAAAACAAAGCTAGCAAATATTTTCTAATTAATATATTAATTATAGCTCAGGATTAACATTAACCTGGTGCAGCGCCAGCCGGTTGGGCAGGGTTCCATCGTAATTGTCGAATATAAACTAACCATCCTACCATAATACACATCAATAATATCGTTAAACTTTCAAACCAAGCTTCTCTTTCATCAGCATCGTCAAAAATATCCGGATAAAGAGAACTTAAATAATCGTCTGACTTCTTTTGCTCATCATCTTTTGCCATTGTCTGAATCTGTTCTACAGACCCACCTGTTTCATCATCTTCGATGAAAGATGGATCTTTCCACCATAGTCCTTTAGATGATTCTTCCTCACTTCTAGCTGTATCAGAGCCAGTAATATAATTCCAAAAACTTCTTGAATACAACCTAACTAATGATAGCGTGACGGGAAGATACGCATCAGGATTAGTCGATAAAGACTGGTCATACCATCTTTTTGCAAGATGAAAGTCCTATAAAAAAAAAATTTTTTTGTATTATTACAATCTTGGTTTTATGAAACTAGCAAAGAATAACAATAAATAATTGGGTAACTAACTTGAGCAATCCCTATGCCATATTCATGCATCCACCCAAGATTCCACATTGCCATAGCACTGAAATCCGCCTCCGCGGCGACCTGATAACAAGCTGCTGCTTTTTCATAATCTACTTCGGTACCAAATCCCTTAAAATAATAGTCACCCATCTTTACTCGTGCATCAACATTTCCTTGATTTGCAGATCGAGTCCAATAAAGAAGTGCCAGTCTATCACGCGATGGATCCGGTTTCGGAACCAAATGTGGTAAATGCCACCATGATTTATCTTAATTTTAAATAAATGGTAAGCGAGGAAAAAATTTATAAGTGCAAAAAAAAACTATAATATACCTTTGTCTAATAACCAAGCGACATTTGCTTGTCCGACTTCATATCCCCTCTCTGCCGCTATTAAATAATTAATTAACGCATCCTCACGATTACCAGAAGAGTGTGCTATATAAGCATCAGGAAATGGTGAATGAAGCCAGTCGCCTCGTTCTGCAACATTTTTGTAGAACTAACGAATTTTGCCAATATGAATAATTACGTTGTTCGAAATAAACTATAAACAATGAACAAAAATACACACTGCAGCGGCCAAAGGACATGATTTTTGTTCACTCGCAAGCCCTTTCGAATTCGAATATATTTCAGCTAAATAATAATACGCTAAGAGATGGTGGGCTGAACTTGCGGCTGTTGTAAAACATTCGAAGGCTCTTTTAATATCATTGTTTTCTGTATACGAAGATAGAATAACTGATAAGAATAAAATATTAATTTATAATAATTATAATAAAATAATTCCAGCATACGTAGATACATTAGACCCAAATTGACTTGTGCGTCAGGATATTCTTCGGCCGCTAATTTAAAGTATTCCATGGCTCGCTCATGGTTCTATAAAGAAGAATATGAATTAATAATGATTTCATTTAAAACAGCGCAAACAATGCAATGCATTCAATTACCTTCTCAACCAAAACTTTGTCATAGTGTTTCAAACCTTCTAAATTCATCAGACCAAGGCCATTATAAGACGCAGGATTCTTCTATAATTATAAATAAAAAACAATTTTTTTAAGATAAATACATAATCAAACAAAGAAAATTATCAGTAATTGGATAAAAATGAGAACACAACGGGCCTTTTTCGCACCCCTTATAAACCACTCAAGAGCCGTTTGATTATTTTGAACAACACCTTCTCCACGCCAATACATTTGACCTAAGATTTGAATAGTTACAAGTAATTAAATTAGATGAAATAAATACCACCTAAAGTCACTAATAAAACAACAAACCTAAAATCCCTGCGGCTTGTCCTGCAGCATGAGCAAGTTTTGGATTAGCCGATAAAGGCTCAGACAAAGAAGTAACAGGGGACCAATATTGGTCAGTAACTTGTTTGAGGTATTGTAGAGCAAGTTTAAAGTTTTGAGGTATATTTTCTAAATGATAAAAATAACGTTAATATTCCATTGCACGTTGTATAAATAATGCTTATTTTGAAAAGAAAAAATAAAATTCTAATAATTACTTGTCCCCTGATAATAAAGTTGACCTAAACCTAGCTATAATATAAATAATAAATGGATCAGTGTCTATGAAAATATGCCAAAATTTATCTTATTTTATATTTGACTAACATACCTGAGATGCAATATCACCTTGTTTAGCCGAATAATGATAATATTCCAAAATATCGTCCCATGCGGCTTGGTCTCCAGGTTTCGTTGACGAACCGGAACCTGACCCACTGGCCCCATATCCGTACACACCGCCATCCTCATCATATAATTTTATTTTAGCTGGGGGAAGCTGTCGGCCGCCAGGTGGACCAGATTTATAATATTCAATAGCTAAATTCAATTAAACCAATATGTATTAGAAAATCAATATATACTTAGTTTTAAAGGAATACTCAACATTCAACACCTACCTTTATCCGCTACACGTTTGTAGTAAAACACAGCATCCTCACAACTTCGTGGAACACCGATACCAGTGAAATATCGATACGCAAGCGTCATTTCAGCTGCAGTCTCATGACCAAGAGCTGCGAAAGTATGGTATAATAATGCCTTAGAGGATTTAATTGTAGATATGAACTATTAAACACTGAATGGTAGCAAATAATAAGAACAACACCACACAGACCGTCCTACCTTTCCTTGATCGCGCTGTACTACGTCACCTATGCCAGTCGCGTACATGAAGCCGACCATATGTTGTGCGGTCGCATTTCCTGATCGACTTGCTAACTCTCGATAATAATGAAAAGCCGCAGTCAAGTTACGTGGATGAGTATATTTTGCGAACTAAGATACACGTATTTATTTTTCAGAAATTTGATAAATATTAGCATTACTATACACTTAATAAATATCTTACAAAATTCATTTCTCCAAGAGTATACAATGCGCCATCGTGTCCAAATTCGAAAGCCGCTTTCTCCAGTAATTCTACAGCTCTATTTAATCTTGGGTTTTTTATTTCTGTGCTATGTTTTTTTCCTATATCCAGATGTTCAGCAAATGGCGAGCGTAATCCGAATATGGAGAACAAAATTTGTGCAAAAACTTTATATATAATAAGAAGAATGTTGGGATCTGTGTCATCGAGTTCGCTATTTGTTGAAATCCGTTTTTTTGACGAAGGCTTCAATTTCCCTAGCTGCAATAAAGCTTGGTCATATAATTCGTTGCCTACATATGGAATATGGGTCAGAATTAGTAAAATTCTTGCGAAAGAATAATTTGTAACATTATGGATCAGGTTGTTTAGTTTACCTTCTAGCTTTAATAAGCCATCGCTGCTTTTTGTATCTGACACTGATTGAGTAGGTGTCGTTGTGCTTTGTGACAATTCTTCTCCAGAAACTGACGTGACTCGAGAGAACGCAGTAAGGAAGAACCCACAAATAACGCAAGCTGTAATATTTGAATCAAAAGGTCATTAGCAGTAATTCTCACCTGATGCTTATATGACAGAATTATGCTTACATAGGAATATTAGTAAAAGTCTTTGTTTGCACAACATTTTTTCAGGTGCAATACCGAAAGCGATCCTCAAAACGCATCGCCTTTGTAAAAAATGTTTTTATTTCGTACGTGAAGTATTTTGCCTTTTTATATTTCATTTATCATAAATTTGGTCAATTCCATATATAGCTGCCACGTTACGTATATATTTATCAGATACATTTTGACAAATAGCAAATTGCCAGATTATATCGATTTTACATATAAACATATCACTGTGTGATGATAAAGAAAAGTTGATCGACAGATTTTATAGAATTAGATACGCATTAAATTTTTTATTGATGGTCGCTACATAAATATGTGTGTAAACCTTTGATCTAATTTATTTGAAAATTTATTAATTCCAAGAATGTCATCACAAAAAATAATTAAGATCGAGGTTTTTCCTTTTTTTCTTTGTATCTATTAAGTTATAAGTTATAATTAGAAATAGTTAATTATCGTTCAGACAATAATAAAACTTAAATAAATAATACTTACAAAGCAAGGAGAGACACGCCGGAGACTTTGACTACTTTGAAACGGACACCGGGAATATCACCAATCTAATAAAAAAAAATGAATAAATATCTTTATTGAATTATTCAAACAATTAATCATACTCACAGCACGCCCTTTACGTCCAAAACCAGCAAGTAGAACTTCATCGTTTTCTTCTACATAATTTAAGCAACCATCATTCGGAACGAAAGCAGTGACTTTTTTCCCATTTTTAATTAGCTGAACACGAACACATTTACGAATAGCGGAATTTGGTTGCTTGGCTTCCACGCCACTAAATTGTATAAAATAATTAATTTACGCCATTATCAAATATTATTTATCCTATTTTCGAAATGGTTGAGAATAACAAGATTTACAAAAAAAAATTTTTTATGTGAAAACCTGAAAACCCGATTAGTTTAAAACATTGAAAAAATTATGCGAGTGCATATGTAAATCGGAATTGATTATTGATCAGTGTTCTAAACTAATCGGGGTTTCGGGTTTTCGCATAAAAAATTTTTTTTTATAAATCCCGCTATTCTCAACTATTTCGAAAACAGCGATAAAAAAAGTATTGTTGCCGATATAATAAATATTATACATTTTTTCAAGTACAATGCCCTTAGCGTGAGAGGAACCACCAAATGGTGATGATTTATAAGCTGTACCTAATGCCCTCTTCTTATATAGTTTATCAGCCCATCGTTCCTCTCGGCGATGTGTACGTAGTTTGCGTGCACTTTGTAAACCTCTAGGTTTTCCTTTACCTAAGAAATCGCGGACGAATTAGCAAATTTATGCTGAAATCTATTGCTGCATCCATATTTTTCAAAAAATCTAAACTATAATGCTATTCTATTGAATTAAGGATTTGAAAATTCCAACTGAAAAGAACATATATTTTTGTTCCCTAATTAAAGAACATAAAATTGACAAAAATTGACAATTTCTATGGCTAACTTACCCATTATTACCCAAGCGGTCAGAAGAGGATGGAATAGAAGGAAGATCAATTTTTTTTTTCATATTCATTTTTATACTTATAAATCCGCGGATTTATCACTTGTTTTACCACATGACATCTTTATATTTTTTATTGCATCGCAATTGGTGTAAGTCGATCGAAATTGACTCTTAATAAAAATAGATTGATCGCGTTCCAGTTATGTTATAGTAATAGATCTAAAACGAGTTCTGTGGATTCAGAATTCTCATAACTTGCATCTTGAGTTTCTTCGGTCGAGGCCAAGGATCACTTTCTAAATTGATGTTTTATTACCTAGTCGACTTAGTCGATCGACAATTTAACCTCGAAACCACATAAAGTATCAATTTTAATACCGATACGTATTAAAAAAGTTTTGGTTAATATCGATATTAATAAAATTATTTTCGATCTGATAAAACTTTAGACAATTATTTTGCCAATTAAATCGACTTTCGTCGACTGGCCGCACTAAAACAACGTAGGTAGGTCGACGATCATAGATAAATATCACGTGATAGATTTCAGAAAACAGATACCGATACGTCGTGGTTTGCGCGATTATCTTAGTTTATTACTGCTCTCTTTTCAAACAATGCAATACAGTCCTGGAATAGAACCAGATTTGGATCAAGATTATTTTTCACAACATGCATACACTTCAGTAAGTATTGTATTGGAATTTTGAGCCGCGGCTTAAAATACTAATCTTTCGCTTACAGAACTCTTTTAATCAGTTAACTTTGGAAGAAACGAGTAACTATCGTTCTCTTACTCCAAATACGTTACCGGAAGCGAGTAATTTTCAACCTTTTTCTCCGAGAACTCCAGCCGAAACACTCAACTATCGTTATTACGCTCGAAGTACGCCTGATACTTCGGATCTAATAAGATCTTTACAAAAGCCGGGTATGTTCTTTTCATTCTTTGCATTGTTGGAGCAACTCTACATAATATTATAATAAAAGATAGAATTGGGGTTTCTGAAATTGTATTACAAACCTTTTGTTCTAATTTCATACTTTTAGATGCTATTTTTGAGCCAAACGTTGTAGATACAGTATCATGTCTAGTCAGCGATTCGGTAGAAAATATTGGACAAATCTTTGGTTCTCTCTGCCACAGTTATACTGGCGAGCCTTCAAAGATTCAACTGTTAAGTGATCTTTTTGATGAATTTGGGAGCTCAGATACACAGCCTAAAGCCGACTCAGTGTGCAAAGATGCGTTGATGAATATACTTTTAGAAAAATATGATACTGTAAAAATTGATCAAGTAGTAAAAGACAATGTAAGTTATCATTATTTGTAGATGATAGCTTCTCGCAAAGATAATAATAAATAAATTGTAGGGATCATTCTATTGCAATTATTAGATTCAAGCCTTAAACCTCGTAATACCACTAATTCAATCTTCATATTGGCGACGAGCTATATACGACTTATCAGAAAAGCATCCAGAAGGCTTGTTTTTAAACATTTTAATTCGGGTAATAGTTTTTTTTCAATATAATTATTACATTTGATTTTATCAGATATTTATTGGGACTATCACAACTATCATAATATTGCAGAAAATTGCTGATGCAAATTATATTAACGAAATAAAACACCTTAAATCAGCGTCAACAAATATTGATGTGTTTTCTAAAGTTTTATTAGATCAATTTGATAACCTAATAACAGCAGATGAGGCTGGAGTATCACAAAGCATGCCGGATTTAATCGTCAGTACCAATCTCTTCAAATTATATATTGCTTTTTGTAATTTGTTAGTCTAATTCGAAATTTACGTGTATTCATGTGCATATATTAGAAAACCGCTGTTCAGCATCCACATTCATACCTTTTTGTTCAAGCATTGATTAAGCACTTATCTCAAGAACGAAATGGTTATCCATTAAGGAAATTAGCAAAAGAATTAGAAAAAGGTGTTTCTAATAACAAGTATTTAGGGTTTAATCTTATTGTATTTTTGTTCTCCGACATCAAATGTATACAAACATATATATTCAATTTTTCAGTATGGAACTTGTTGATAACTTAAGAAATTTGATAGCGGCGCCACCACAACCAATTGCACAGTCTATTTTACGTATTCCACCGACGCCTGGAGATATAGTAAATGTAAGTGCTATATATCAATGAATATTTGCCGAAGTCGTATTTTGTTGTTTTTTACTTATTAACATTATTAACATCATTTTTCAGTTACACAAACAATATTCACAAGAACCGTTACCTTCACCCATATATTTAAGAGATCCACAGTTACTTTGTAAGAACGAAAGATCATGTCGAATATTCATATTATAAATGTTTCATCACTTTTTCTGCAGTTTAACGGTTTTATTGCATTATTTCGATTTCAGACTGGCTCTTAAATAATGCATTTGTACCATCGGAGAAAACCTTAAACTTGAAGCAGGATCTTAAGGAAAAGTATCTATATCTTGCAGCTTATGCTGCCTCTGCAGAAGAACGAGATGATGGAACAGTGAGTATTGTTTTCTTGCGATATAATAAAGTCATTTTATTCAATATAATTAAATCTTTATTCTGGTGTTGTTATTTAACATGCAATTCCCTATCCAATAGATAGATGACTCTAGAGTTAACACGACATTTGAAACACTCAAGAAGCTCCAAGCCACTTTATCAAGAAAAGGTGTTATAGGTCTTGAATTTAATGCTATTGTAAAAGACCTTTTGGTATATATTGAGTAAGGAACTTTATTTAAAAGTTTGTTCACTATTTCGTTTTTGATTTAAAAATGTTGGTTCTAACAATGATATATAATGAATCTGACGTTTTTAGAACGCCAATAGCATCAATGGCAACGATTTTCTGGATAAAATACATTTTACGGGAAACTGCTTATTACGAGAAACATTTCAAAACTAATGAAGTGCCGTTACCGCATTACGTATTGGAAGAGGTTGGTTATCATCGTGTACATAAAACGACTTATATGCGATTGTTATATTTGAACACTATTTTATTAATTATTGGATAGATTGCCTTTCGACATCAATATCAACGGTTTCACGTCTTTAATGCATACAAAGCGGAATTAGAGTCATCTACTAGGTTCACCCCGGAAGTAATGGTCTGTTATAATTTTTTAAAATACATGCATCAGTTTGCACAAACTAACGTGATTTTTAACAGGCGGCGCTTCGGAGACAGTTAATGGAACGTATGGCTTACCTCGTTCAAATTGGATTTGTAATGCAAGTAATGACGTATATAGAGAAAACTCTTGGCAGATTAGACGAAAAGCTGGTTACTATTTTTGTCAAGAGGGCAAGTATAGTCACGAAGAGAATAAATGTTATTGAAAGAGTTAAATTATTTATTTATAAAAAGCGATCCTTAAATGTTTCAATATGATTCTTTATAGGTAATCACTGCATGTGGACCACCTTATTCCGAAGAATTTTATATTTCAATGTTGAAATTAATTGAATTTGCAAGGGTTCAATTAGACTCTCAACTCGATACACGACCAATGATTGTGCAATTTTTTGGTAAATTTACTCTACTATTATCACACTTCGTAATTATCTAAGATCTTAACGTCACCTTTCTTATTCGCATACTTATAGCTGACCGTCCACCAACAATTGATAACAAATATAATGAACTTATAAATAATTTGGTGATTACTTTTAGTAGCTAACCTTAGTATTACAATTATCGTCTAATTATGATGACTTACGACACAACGCATTGCAACATAAGCTAATGAGATCTGGAAAAAAATATTTCACTACATATTTTAATGCAGCTTAATTTTTTTTTTTTTTGCTTGCCGTAAAAATTAATCGGCGAATATAATTGAATGTTTAGCGTATAAAAACATACCTACCTGTTTGAGTTACAAAATAATTTGTTAACTAAAAGATTTAAGAAAATTGATATAACCCCAAGTAAAATGTTTAGTTTTTATATAGTACAGCATTTGTACATAATAAATTTCTCGAAAAGAGATCAGTTATAATACCTAAACCTATTTAGATTAAAATAAGCCATTGATAAGGTTCCGCTCATATCCGATATATAATGCCGATCCCCATTAATTCAATACGTACAATACTTTTTCTTTTGTCCCGAAACGATCCTAATTTAATCTTGCGGTTAATGCATCATCCGAGCCAGAACAGAAACAGGATGAATACTTTATTCAGGTTATTGCATACACAAACGGGTAATGATTTTAGAAGGCAGCCCAAAATATTCTATCTATATAAAAGTTAGAATCATGATGATTTTTAATCCGTAATTTAGATGAAGACAATACTACAAAATTATGCATAAAAATAATAATAATTGAATGTTATGAATATTCGGGATCGGTCATCGATCAAGAATTACAATAGACTAAAAAATTTTTTTTCGTGAAATAATGAAATAATTTTGAGAGCTTAAAAAAACTTTGGACTGCCTTTGAAAATAATTATCCAATATATACAAAATTTATTAGACAAAAATTATCTACAATTCAGCAATCATCAAATGTTATCAAATAATTCCAGGATTTGAGGATGTTTTAACACTTTGAGAAAATGTATCGACAATATTGTGATCGCCGCCATTTCTTTGCCGAAATCTTTCACTTTAATGTGAAAATTTGCAGTCATCTCCATAGCGACAATAGCCTTTAACAAAAAAGCGGCAAGGAGTAGCACTGCGAGGGTGAGACAAAACTCCAAATTTCGGTGCTGAAACTGGCGCATTGGTTTGGTGAGAATATCTACATCCTTCATTGTAACGACAAATGCCACGTTGGAAAAAACGGCAAAGATATTTTTCATCATTTGGTTCAATGTCATCCACTTGCTCATGGTTATTATTGGTTACACCATCGCTAATACCATTATTGAAATTGATGGATTCTGCTTCAGTTTCTTCTCGAAATAATTCACCTTCTTCATGTTCTTTAACTTGTGGTGTTTCGTCACGGAATGGTTTTTGCATCATGAAAAATGTTAATTTATATTTTTTTCATATAAAGGCGAGGCAGTTTCGAAAAAGATGCCTTACGACAAATATTTTTGCCAAAAGAAAGGCGTATATATATTTTTTACTTTTAACACACTTCTTCTTTTCGGAAGGAGTGAAAAAATTAGGTTCTTATTTTTGAACCTTTTAAAATCGATAGATTTATTATTAACGTAAAAAATTTTTTTTGATATTTTATGTACAATTTTTTTTTCCTAAATAGTAAAGGATCTTATTTTCCCACGCTTTAAAAATCATTATATCCTATGGAGCTTACATGAATTTTATGTACACGTTATAGTTATCGTTATCCTTTAACGTATATGATCAACTTAAAACGTATTAATTATTTTATCGGGCACGAAATCGAATGCTGTAGTATTGCCAAGTGCGATCTAATTGGTTGATTTTTAAAGCACCGAACTGGGGGTGTTACATTAGAGTGTTACCTGGACCTCGAACAATATATATCTGTATATAGAGATTATATTGAAATTTAGCTAAAAAAATTGCTTTTTTTTTTTTTAAACAAATAAAAGAAAAGTTTTAATATTAATAGAAGTGAATAAGACTGTTTATATTAACAATAAATAATAGCGATAGTGCTCTCGGAGTCAACTAAAAAAAATGTCACCACCAAGTGATATCCAACTCATACAGGAAGGTCAGCTGGAAGTAGTGGTACAAGCCGGCTAAGGCAGCCGCGGCTAAGTCTGCTTAGTCGGCTAAGCCAGTCAATATAATATGGTCGACTGGCTAATGCTGCGGCTAAAAAATCCCATGATTATAAAATAGTAATAAATTCCCGAAGAGAAAATAAATGAACATAGAATACGAACAAGATCGAGCTGAATTTTTGGGAAAGTCCTGGAAATTTTCGTAAAGTTAGCCTTAATGTTTTAACAGTTTTAATCGGCTGGCTAAGCCAACCGAAAAAAAAACTAACACTACTTGGAAGATCCCCTAGTCGGCTTGACCAGAATTGCTCAATGAAGTCATAGCCACTCATTAAGTAAAAAAATTGCCCAGCTGATATTTTGCCATAGAGTGGGTTGGCTAATATTTCTTATAGTTTTCGAACGGTCGCAGATCACCATGTCACGATATTTCCGAAGATTCTAATCGGTAAGTTTAATTTTTATTAATTTAAATTTCCAAATTCTTCGATTTCCCACATAGGTATACATGTTGGCAAAACTAAAAATCTTCAAAATCCCACCCAAACCCAAATCCCAAACCCATCCCAAATCCCAAACTCATCCCAAACCAGGGACTGTCAAAAATTTGGATCCAAATTTTTCCAAATTTTTCCAAATTTTGGCCTTTAATTGTAAAATTTCCAAATTTTGGTACCTAGCCCAAATTTTTTCAAATTTCG
>CAJVPY010003028.1:0-14853 GCA_910591965.1 Dentiscutata erythropus | reverse complement strand
CTAATATAAATAATTGTGTAACGATCGACGTTACAGTTGTACCACATCAGCCAATCAAAACGACTTTCCATCATGCTAATGCCAACATGCTATTATATATACAGCACATTTTTTCAATAAGACATATGGACGCTGTTCAATAAAAAAGTGAGAAATCTATATTTTGGCTAAAAAATTTTTATTAGCTTATTAAATGAAGCATAACCGGTAATATAATTTTAATCAAAAGTTATATTATGTTTGTTTAATAATTTTTTAAGTTTTACATATAACTTTTACTATTTAGTACTGCATATAGTACTCGGTGTGACACAATTTTTACATAGTGAAAATTTAAAAATCACATATATTACACAATTGTTTACGTCACATGGTACATGTAAATAATATTCTAAAAAATAGATCTACATTATTTGTCACTGGGTATTGTTTTGATCTACAAAAACGTGATTTTCTCAAAATTTTTGATCTAATCTAAATGCAGATTTCTCCCTTTTCTATTGAACAGCGCCCATATATATATTGTTGGAGGCTAAATGAGAAAGCAAAGCGACTCAAGAAATTGATCCAATCACAACAAAACCAAAACAACTACACAACAAACTAAAACTAGAGGTAGTGACTTAGATTTGGTAAATGTATAGCAATTTAGTTTATGAAGTATAGTTAAGGAATAAATGAATGACTTTTGTATACAAAATATTAGGTTTTTATTTGAATCATATTTTTTTTATTTTTGAAGGCAGAACTTTAATGTCTTTAAAACTGTAGCAAATCGCTACTCTATTTATACAAAAAAAATAAAAAAAGGAAAAAAATAAAAGAAACTATAGAATTCTGAGTCTCGTCCTTTTCTCCAGAATTATAATATCTTTACTACATTTTTTACCCACAGTAGTATTAGTGGTGTCTTAACACTGCCTTATCCTTTTTCTGCTTTGTCCTATATTGGTAGACAATCCTTAGACTATCTTCCCTTTTTAGGCTATGCTTGGTTATTTCTTCACAGAAGGATGAGCTTTATACAGACTTAATTTTTTCAATTTTCTGATTTATCTTGGTCTTGGGAGCTTACAGCCTCAATTCTGCTATAATTTAGCCATTATTCAGCCAGAGCCCTCTTCTGGAAGCTGATATGGCAATATCTCTTTTAGGACTTTTTTTAGGGCTTTGCCATGTCTATTTCTGTTTTGGGGTAAGTTATGTCCTGAATACATAATCTAGTTTTTTTTATTTTTATTTTTTTTGTTATGCACATTGATTCTGCCATTAACAATTCTCTCCTACTTAGTTTTTCACATCTTAGGGAAAACCAAGTGAACTCTTATATTTTGATACTACAAGGTACCCATCAATCTAGCCTAATCAGGCTCTATATACACACACAACTCTTTTTTATGGAGTTACATTTTTTTCAACCTTGGAGTCTTCTCTTTCATGATATTTTTTGAGTAAACTTAGATTGAAAAGTGCCAAAATCACTTTTCCTTCCAACATTCTTAGCTTATAAGAATCGTTGGAGAGTTTATCATGCACATAGTATAGACCAAGACATTTTGGGGTGAACTTATTACTTCTGAAATACTTCATTTTCACATTCTCCAAGAGGACTTTTTCTCCAATTTCAAACCCAGTGCTGAGAAAACTTTTTATTAAGTTAATATAAAGTTATATGCTAAGCAGCGAATACTTAATTACATGTTTGGTGCTTATATATAACTGTGAAAAACCCAAATTTTTTTAGCAAAAATCTCATGCATGTATAATTAAACAATATATATAGAATACTCCAACCTTATATAGTGACTTTTTCAATCATGATACTAATTTAGTTGGAAGTTTAATTAACTAAAAAAATAAAAGTTTTAAACTAAATCATTACAATACAGTATTAATATGTTTGCAAGCTATTTAAAAAAAGCTAATCTGGGACACTTAAAAAAAGAAGAACCTAGTGATTATCATGTCACGTGAAATTATGCAATTATATTATTTGTTTACTAGCACTAACAAAACTAGCCTAAACTAACTATTACCTAACCCTAACACTAAATCTAACTTAGGCCAAACAATTTATCTTATGATGTGATGATTACTGGGTTCGCTATTCTTTTTTGAGAACTATAAATTAATTATTTGAGAATGTTGTATATAAATTTATATTCTCACTAAAAACACTATATTCAACAAAATGTTTTCAAATAAGAGAACATTTCTTAGATTAAAATGTTCTCAAAACTATTTTTATATTCTCTGAAAACAGTGAGAATATTGAATTTCACATACTGGTTGGGACAAGTGTACTAATAGAAGAATCTAAATTATTGCAAGAAAAGCAGTTAGGGAATGTAAAAATATGAGAATAAATATTATGAAGATATGCATGTGTAGGTAATATATTAAGTAACATTTTGATTTTAAAAGATTTTAAGTAGTTTAATTTAGGATTGGTGAAGTTATAAGAAGTTTTTTAATTATTGTTAAAATATAACAAAAGGTATTCCAATCAATTTGGTAAGAAAAGAAAAATTTCAACTAAAAGAAAACAAAATTTTTGTTGGAGAGACGTGGCTCTATAGTGCTTTTCTAAGGGACTCCTCTAAAAGGACGTTCGGTATGCAAGTCAGGAGTATTATTATACAAGATAACTGGCAGAGGCTTGCCACTCTAGTGCCCTTGTATAAAAAATCTTGGTGAAGGGAGTAAGTTATATAGTAGGCTGTTACTTCATTGACAAAGCCCTAGGCCATTACTTCAAAGAAGAACACAGGAGAAACAACAAAAGTTTTGGATTCTAACACACTCTTTAGAAGTTTTGAAAGTATCTGCAACTGAAGACCTTCTACCATATTTTCGCTAGTTTGGAATTTTTTTGAAATTTTGGCTAAAAAGTGGGAAAACCGGTGTACCCCCTTCAAAAGATTGGCAGTGTTTACTCCTTCTAAATTAGGATATGTCTACCAAAATGGAACCTCCCACAAGCTTATTTGGATTATGCTTTGCCAAATAAACAATGACAGCAGTACTGTTTACAGTATAGAGGATCGGAGGGATCATGTATAAAAATTTCTTAATGTTAGACGTTTTCTTTTATTTTCTTTTCCACTTCTATTATTATATATAGTGTTAGATTAGATTTTATTCTATACAACTTTATATAATTTATATAGTCTTGCATAGGCAAAAATAGTGCTGTCATAGCCATCTTTTTTTCAGCCTTTTTCTCCTTTTCTTTTTTCTTTTTTTTGTTTGTTTTTTTTTGTTTTTGTTTAGTTTAGATTTTCTCTCTTTTTTTAGCATTTCTTTTATTTCATAAATTTCCTGTTGTTCTTTAGTAGAATTCTTCTATCTAGGAGGCTAGGAGAAGAAGGTTGGGAAAGAAGGTGGTCATGACAGGCTGATGAACCAGGTCAGTGAACTGGAATGAGTCAGCTTGATGTAGGTTGAACCAAACCGGGAAGATTAAAATCATCTTTGGCAGGTCGCACACAGGTACATGAATATTTAAGTATTCTATATAGGTAACCAGGTGAGTTACATACTCGTATCTTTGAATGTATCCTTTTTTCTTCAGATTAAATTAATGATCAATAAAGCATGGGCATGTAGTATGATCGTCAAAAAAAAAAAAAAATCTATAATTCTTAAAATAACATTATAGCTTAATAAAAAATAATATTTTTTATTATGCATCTTTAGTAATATATTTATTAAAATTAAAACTTGTATTAGAAGTAAAAAGTTTTTTTTATAGTCAGAAACAGGTATCCAAATCAAGATATCAAAAATAGCTTATACAATAAAAGAAAATTGGGTTGTCTGAGTCAATAGAAACCAAGCAAATTTTTTTAATAAGTTTTTTTAAAAATTTTAAACAAGAATAACTTAACAAAACCTTGATCAAATTTAATAAAATTTTTTTTAAATTAATTCTACAAGTTTGTAAAAATTATTTAAAAAAATTTTTATTAAATTTGGTCAAGTTTTTGTTAAGTTATTCTTGTTTAAAGTTATAAAAAAATTTTATTATAAAAAATTTGCTTGATTTCTATTGACTCACCCCCATATCTCAACAACCACCAAATTAAATTCGATGGTTTTTTTTTATTTGGATTCTATAAGTATATAGAATCAAAATAAAAAAAATGCTCATCGAATTCGGATTGGTGGCTTGCGAGATATCTTCGTTTAAAGTTTATCAACAAATTAACCATTAAAATTCAAGTAATTCAAGCCAAATTTTGTTAGGGATATATGTAGCGATCTACATGTGCAGCTAATTCTATTGGTCAAAATTTTGGGTAACCGAGAATTTTTGGAATGTTATATCGAATTATATACATATATATATAGTCCTGGGCTTATAAAAAAGAGTTCGGATGCGGTATATAAAAGATTTACTATATATTTAAGTTCAGTATAGTCAGCCTAAATTATTATAAAAAATCCGTTCTGCCTGATTTGGTTCGCTATATCCCGATTTCGGTATAGGCAGGTTCGGTATATCCAGAGTCGACTGTATGCCCAGTGTCCGATGATTATCTATCACAAAGAAATCCGAAAATTTTAATGCTGTTATAAATCAATCTAATTTTTTTAAGTTACAGTGATTTCACTTACCCGACATTATATAGAGTTAGAGTTAGGGTTAGTATTTGATTAGTTGCAGCTATATATTTTTAACAGATTGTCACCCTGTGCGATGTCGGATAAGTGGCCTACCTTCGGGGAATCGTACCGTAACTTAATTCGAAAGCAGGTAAATTTTGTTTAATTTATATTGTAATTTTCAGTAAATTAAAAATTGTTTAGCACCCTTTCGAACTGGTAATTTACTATTTAATTTGACTAAATTAATGTTGGGGGCACTTTAACAAGGGAATACTATTGGCCGAAAATTAAGGTATTGTCCAGTGTCTATTTTTCTCAATCAATTGCTTTTTACTGGACAGTTCGGACACTGGACACTGGACAGATTTCCGATTGTCCAATTATCCAGTTGCCCAACCTTGCTTGGCGGCACTCATATAGTATATGAGTGCCGCCAAGAGAAAACCTGCAAATCTGATTAGATAAAATTTGCAGGTTTTCTCTTGGCAGCACTCATATACATTCAATATGCTTGGTATGGTTAGTTTGTACGAAAATTTATGGAAGAGCACTCTTGTCAATCAATGAACCTTAAGAAACATTAAAAAAAAAAAAATACTCCCAGTGCATGAGCAGGCGCATGACTTGTTAGTATTCCAAAAAAGTTTTAAAATCGATTATAAGCAGTGTTGGGCAAATTAGTGGTTAGCCAAAAATTTACTGGTCAAATTAGTCAAATCTATTATACTGTATAAATATAATATATATATAATATAATAAATTATATTTAAATATACTATTTTGACCAATTTGACCAATTTGACCAGTACAGATCCTTTGACCAGACCGGTCAAATTGGTCAAATTGGTCTGGTCAAGTCAACACTGATTATAAGCATTGCCTATTAGACAACTAATCAGTGATTTCTGATTCTTAAACTACTCTGACATCGGAATAGTTTTAAGAAATTAGAAATCCCCTAGGAATCGCAAATACAAAATTATGCAAACCGCAATAATCGATTAGTCAATTATTGCGGTTTGCCAAAAGGTTGATCGACGAAAATTTCCGAGATCTATTGATTAGTCATATATTAATAATCGATTAATTAACTAAACCTCTAGTTATAATGGTTGATATTTCTATATTAATCACTAGACTTCGGTCTTGAAAATCTTTATGATACGTAAGTAATAGATATTCCACGGGCTGTGTGGATATCATAGATTAACACGGCTTCGCTGTGTTAATATACAATATCATGGAATAGCCCGTAACATTTTTGATTAAAATTTTTACTGATGACGTAATGTTCACGGAATAATTTTGATACATATTTTTTTCACAGCATTACATCATTATAAAAATATCATCGGAAAGGTTTACGCGAATAGCAAATTTACAAAAAAATAAACAAATCACTAAATATTTACTATTTGCGAAATCAAAATGGTTTAAACATATTGTCAATTGATTGGTTGTCAACTTGATCAACTAAAATGATTAATCGATTTTCAATTTGGAAACACTGTTTGAATTCTGATTGGCAACTAAACTTTTCAAAAATAATTCGGCCTGGAACTATGGATGCGGTTAAATGGTTCAAATTCTTAATCTGATTTACTAAGCGCGGTTTGATAATCGATCTGGGTCATAACGGTACCAGAAACATTTTCTAAGGTCTTAAATTGAGATTTGGGTACCTCAGGCCTGTTAGGAATCATTTTTAAAAATGATTTTTCTGTATGGAGTCAGCTGTATTTTATTATTAATTAATAACATACCGATACGTACTTCAGTAATGTAGTAATGTCGTACTTAATGTTTTTGCACCGGTGGACAAAAAGTTTGTAACCAAACAAAGGTTTAAGTGAGTTCTTTTGTGTTAATTTACTTTCAAGAATGAGCTACCCATGGAATTACTGTATTTACAATATTATATAGTTGATATTACCATTTGAAACTTTTCGTTCACTATATATAATAATATCCGAACATTTTGTCTGGAACGGTCCCGGGAGTTTCACATCCTTGGCTGTATTTGTGACACAATGATCAGGATGTTCAAAACTCCAGCCATTCAAAAAGTATTGTTTTTGACTCATTTTGACGTATAAACAAAAAATACGCAGTAAATAGTCGGCATAACGATTAATACTGTAATATCGGGTAAATATTGAACCACGGAAACATGAACCACGGAACAATGATCCGTATTACCGTTGCTGCATAATAATAATGATCGTTTGTATACATAGAATTTAGAAACAGGGTTACAGGGTCGTGAATAATTCTAAAAAACAATACAGGAAAAAAAAAAAAAATGATGACGAAATGTTTGCTATAACTTAATAATCGATGAAATTATTTTCAAAAGTCCAAATTGTTCAACGAACCAGTATCTTCAAATCATATCAATGATGTACCACATTGTGATCAAATCATTGAATTTTTTTTGGTGGTTAATATCTTTAATAGATTTTTAATATAAAAAGTTTAAAAAAGGTTTAAAAATTCCATCAAAAGCTCTAAACATCCGAAATTGCAAGCTTCAACAGTTTAGGGCCGATCTTATATTTAAATTCTACTATTTTCATAATCTTTTTGACATTCTTCGTCTAACCATTATTTAAGTCGAAATACAAGCTTTAAGGTTTAGTAATTAATACAATATTATACTCATCATTCAAATTGAGTCAAAGTGGGTTAATTGGTATTATTCGTCATTTGCTTATCACTAAATAAAAAAAGGGAATTATTAAAGATTTGTATAACGGAGATGTTAATCTGTATTTCCGCGTATCAGTATCATGAGACCTAAGTATTACAACGGATAAACATACGGCAATATTTCATTTCTTATAAATACAGACTAATAGGCAACGTAACTTCCAGGAGACAAATCTCTACTCATCGTAATCGTTTTTATATATATATTATTCCTGATGTCGATGGCATTAACAGAATCTCATATAAAAACTACATTTCCAACTTTTAAACGAGAACAATCATTACTTATTAAGTTAATTAACTATGAAATCATTTCTTATAAAACAAACAAACCAAACATTCTCGATAAAATTTATAACGATTTGATTCAACAAACGAGAGAACTTTTAGATGAAAATTTTTATAAATATATTAAAGAAGATAGTGATAAACCAATTACTGATTCTATCATTCCGGAATGGATTGGTTTATTAGCATGTATTGAATTTATAAGAGCGAGAATTTTTTTAAAATTAATAAGTGATCCATCGCTTACTTTTGAAAAAATTTTTACTCTTACATACAGTGATGATGACGAAAAAAGTTTCATCATCACGATCCCAGGAGATGAAAGTTTACCTTCAGAAAATAATGTTGAACGAAAAGTTAATCAAAATACTGTTAAGATTTATATGGAATTTGTTATTATTGCAATGAATTATTTGACGATTCTTAGGGAAGGAAAGGATTTTAGTAAAGAAAAGACCGCTTATTATTCATTTGGTGATGTTTTAGATGATTTGCAAGAACCAACTTCTCCTTCATTTAGAGAAATTTGTTTAAAATCTATAATTAATTTGATTAAAACTGAAATAACAGATGTAGAAGTTAACGAGATAGGAAAAGAAAGAGACAAAATAAGAACAAGCGAAAGATTAAGGATAAAAGAAAAGAAAATGATAAAAAAGAAAATTAATATTAGTATTACCCTTAAGCAGCAGGTCGGAGCGATTGGTTTATTTCTCATCGGGTTGTTATGGGTTTTACAGTATAATGCTATCTTTAATATTTTAAAAATAGTTGATAATATTTCGAACATCAATTTTTAATCGTCTTAATGTTGTATATTTAAGAAATAGTTTAAGAACTTGTCTTTGCCGAATATTTTTTGCGTAATAATTTTTAAATAAAATTCATTGTACCATATTGTCGATATACAAGAAGTTAACCTTTAAGAGTTCAAAGTAATTGTGTTTAAAATTCAATGTAAACTAAATTATTCAAAAATTATTTTGTTTCCTTAAAGGGTATTCAATTTTTCCGTTTGTTCTAAATGAAATGGTTACGTAAAAAAAAAAAAAAAAAACTACCCGATTCACATGTAGTATATACCGATAAGATGAAGCCTCGTTAGATTGTCTGTCCAAATATCTATTTTGTAGTTCTAAAAACGACCTTAAACATCAAAGTAGTGCGCTTATTTACACGTGCGTCTGACGTCTATTACATTATAATATTAGTAGCACAGAAATTGTTTTTTTGTGAAATGAAGTAATCAAATACTAATCTTGGTCTAGTAAACAGATTTTGTCGATTAAAATTATGCACACATCTTACTTTTACTATAGTTCCCTGATGCAACTAGTGTTCCGAGTCGGTAAAATTTTTTTTCAATCAATTAGTTCCAACTACGTTACTATTTGGCGGGCAAATTTGGCTGCTAAAATGTTAATATTATTATGTTTGATTTATTTTTGTTAAAATTTATTTTATTTTTTTTTAAAAGAAATTTTATATAATAATACAGTATTTGAAAATAAAAATTATAAAATATTAATATTTATTTTTAAATTATAAGAAAAAAAATACAATTGTTTATATAGTAAAACTTTTGAAAATAAAAAAAAACAAAATTTTATTTTACTTATTGACAAATTTTTTAAAATGCTAAGTATAAGTATACTATAATCTTAATAATCTTAATACAAATTGTAGAACTTGGTCTAAAAAAAATTTTTATAATTTTATAGATAAAATGTTAACTTAGCAATAAAAATTTTTTTTTTCTCTTTAAAAAAAATTTTTTTTAATAAATAATTAATTAAAATATTTTAAATTTTTATTTTACTGTAGTTTAAAAATGAAAGAGTATATTTTTAATAAAATTTTAAGTAATTATTACTATATATAAAAAATACAAAAATAATATTCTAACAGATATATTTAGCTACTAGATAGTTTAAGAAGTATTTTTTATTTTTATTTTTTTATAAATTTAGCAATTATGCCAATACTTTATTAGGTATAAAACTCACATATCTATTTCATATCTATTTTATAAGTGAGCTAACTTTAACACTAGGCTAAACATGTTATTCCTAATTTACAAGTATTGACTCACCTGGCTCTTTGCAATGAAAGTCTTCTATGTCAAAAGTCTAAATTACCCATATGCAATCTGCTATAATAAAATTTTTTTTCTATAATAAACTCTCTTACTAATGAAGAATCTAATATATCACTAAGCAGCATTTCTGGTCATCATGATTGCCTCCTCTTTTTTGAACCCTAAATCTTCTCCTTCTAACTTCACAAGTAGAAAGAAACACTCCTAACTACTTATTGAAAAAACTTCAAGATCAAAAAAGAAAAAGGGAAGTATAAAACCAAAAAGGAGAAATACCTAAATGAATATTACAAAAAAAATCACATAAAAAACTCTACAAAGAAAGAAAAAAAAAAAAAACAGAATAAAAAAAAGAAAAAACAAAAATGATGAAAGCACTATTATAATCTGTGCCAGGTTAAAAAAATAATATACATGTGACTTCAAGATAATGTATATCTCACATGATATTAATAAAAGTATCTAAAACTAACTATAAACCCTTTTACCTGAAAAGATCAAATAATAATAGTCTCTTAACGAACGACTAGATAACCTTTGATCCTTGTGAAGCCATGCAAGCTGGGTATATAGTGATTACAGCAAAAGACACCCTCATATCTACTTCAGACTTCATATTATCATCTCCTTCTGAAGTAGCATCTAACACACCAAATACTAACAACAATCAACTTCCCAACTCCTCTGATAAAGAAATATTAGAAGATGACTATAATAGTAATGAATACCGTACAAACCCCACGTCATCATTATCACTATCTTATGCAAGATGGTGGAATAGTTACCATGAAATTGATCCAAATACATGCTTTAACAAATTTCTTCATTATCACGGATTGCAACTTTTACCCTCAACACAAACTATCAGCTCATTTTTGCAATATATACAAAAAAAATACACTGAATTCTACTCAAACCACTATATTAAAATATCTTTAAAATTAACTCATACTGATTATTTCTTCTTTGAAGCACATATATACCTTCTTTATGAAGGAATTTTACCAAATCACATAAACTACTATCTCTTTAAATATCTTCGTAGCCATTACAAAGTGCAACTTAAATTAAATTATAACTCTTACTTATCAACTTTTATTGATGATTCTTTCTTTTTTAATTTACCTGTAAACCCTTTAACCTCACCAAGCCTTAGCACAACCCTTTAAATTCTTCCTCATTCTCTCCTGAACTGGACTACACTCCATTAGCTAATCAATATGATTTACATCTTACAATAGCTACTTATAATGTTAGAGACTTTAATGTCTCTTCTAAAAGACAAATTTGGCAAGATTACTGTATCAATTACAACATCTCTATTACTAACATTACTAAAACCAAAATTTCAAATAAAACCAAACTCACCTTTGTAACAATAATTTCTACACATACTACTGGGCTAACACTAATAGCTCTATAGAAGGGGCAGCTATCATGATCTGCAACTATCTTAAGCCCAATATTTATAGTTGTCTAATACACCCTGGTGGAGCTGTAGGACTAGATCTCTTCTTTAAAAGCAATATCAAAGTCTGCATAATCTCAATCTATCTCTTCTTAACTGACCCTACTAGACGCAACCTCACTCAAAATATAGTTATTAACTAGATATTACAAGCTCAACAACTTATAGTAACTTGTAACCTATTATCTTAGAAGACTTTAATACACATAATATCATATTCAGTTCTTTCTCCAAATTCAAACTTATCAATTTTCTACACTGTTTCAACATGTTTAATATTGGTGCACATCTAAACAACACTTACTTTATTTGGTCTAATAATAACAAATCTAGTAGAATTGACTATATTTAGACAAACACCTTTAATATACAATTTCTTCTTTCATACAATCTTGATAATAATAAAACTAGCACTTTCAGTGACCACCTAATACTTTCCATTTCTTGAACTTTTCCCAATGCTTATAGCAAGCCTCCTCACCTTCATACTAATATTAGTCATCAAATATTCAACTATAAGGCCACCTCTAGTGACCAATAACTCAAGTTCTCAGAGCTTACTACATAACTAATATTTTAAAGCAGTGTCTCACTCACTACTATTACCCAAGAAAACATTGACACTTCTTGGCACAAAATTCAACTTTGTATTATACATGCCTCTACTAAGACAATTCCTAACAAAATGTAGTTATAATCATAAATATACCCCACAATACACAGCACTTCATATTAGCCTTAAAAAACTTGAAAACCTTATTAAAACCTTTACTAATATCAACAACAACAATTACTCTAAGCTTTGCCTCCCACACATCAATTTATATATCTGTACTATCAATACTTACTCTAAATGTAATCTCCAATCACTAACTTCACTTCACTATAATGCAGTCTAGCCATGGTTATAGCATGCCTACACTATCTGGAAACAAGTTTACCACGCATACTACCTTGAACACTCACTTTGTCTCAGACAACAAATCAACTAGGCTTTAGAAAGAAGATGTGAAACACTTGTTTCCGAGCCCACCCAAGCTATTAATAATATACTCAATCAATATTAGCCTCCTGTTCATTTCACTAATATCAAATTATCAAACCAACTCATCACTAACTCTACTCAAATTAAACAACATATCCAAACACACTTTTCTAACTAGACAGCCTACAAACCTATCAACCAAAACCTTTTCTACAACTTCTGGAAACAACATTACAATTCATATCCTCATATTGAGCCTAATTGGTACATACCACTTACTGCTTCTATAACAGAAAATAAAATCTTACAAACTATATCTAAACTTCCTAATGGCAAGGCCTGCAAACCTATGGGCATCAGTTATAAAATAATTAAACACCTTAGCAATTACTGTATCACTGCTCTTTCTATACTTTTTAATTATTGTCTGTTCCAAAACACTATGCCTTAGTTATAGAAACATGGCAAAATTTACCCAATCCCAAAGAATAATGCTTTTGATGGAAATCTTAACCTTACTTGCCCAATCAGTTTAATTAAACATATCAGAAAAATTTATACCAAAATCTTAACCAACAAACTCAATAAAGTTTTTTCTTAGCATCCTATTCTTTTACTTTTCAATTATGTTGCCTTATCAGAAAACAGCATATCTATTCCTATTCACATTCTTAACAATCTTATTAAAGATGCTAACTGTAATTACAAAGAGACTTGGCTCTTATCTCAAGACATAAGCAAAGCTTATGATTCTGTTAACTTTGATCTACTTAAACATACTCTTTATCGTCTCTCTCTTCCTCAACTCATTATTAATATTTTATTTGACCTACTCACCAATTGCCAAAATGAGATTATAACCAATTTGGGTTTAATATCTCCCTACCAAGTCCAAAATGGTATTGACTAAGGAGAGACTATTACCTTTTTGCTCTGGCAGATTTACTATGACCCCCTCATTACCTATATATATTCAATGTTTTCTGGCTATTCAACTTCTATTTCATGGCCCACTAATCTAAAAAACTTTTCTACTAATAAACTTGAAGCTAATAGCTTTGTGTTGGCTTATATAAATAACACTTTGTAGATTGCATCTAGCCAAACTGAGCTATCTGACATTCTCTTAGCTGCTGAATCTTTTTACAACATAGCTAATATTAAAGTCAACTCAACTAAATCTATACTATCAATTAACACTAAGCCTAACACCTATTGCCCAATCTCTTTTAATAATAAAATACTCTCTTTTTGGCCAGCTAATCAACCTTTTAAATTTCTAGGCTGTTGGTTCACCCTAAACAATAAACACACCAAACAAATTTAACTCATCTTCTCAGAATCTTCTCAGCTTATTAAAATTGCTAGTACCAAACAAATAACAGATACTCAGGCTAGATATATTATTAATACTGTTAATATCGGCGAATTTGCGGAATTGATCTAAATTAAGGTTTATATATTTTAACAATGCAATTGTAAAGCTAACACCAAAATTTTAGCTATTATTATTGTTAAATTCAGGGACTCTAATTTAGATCCATTCCACAAATTCGCCAATATATATTATTCCTACTCTAGAATATAGAATCTATAATACTACACTTAGCTAGTCTATTTGCAACAAAATTTTCAGACAACATATTAATCTTGTCAAACACTAAGCTAAACTCTGTCTTACTATTCCTACTAGTGTCTTACTTCATCTATACATATATAATATCAAAAATATCTGGGATATTCAACTACAACACCACATTCCAAATTTTATCAAACGCCTTAACAATGAATCTCTTCTTGGTATAACTACCCGAATTCAAGTTCAACAACTTCAATACAATCTTTGGCTTATCCCAACCCTTTTATTGATGGCCCCAATAGGCTTACTACTAATTTCAAAATAATACAACTCTTCAAACACCTAAATTGGATAGTTAATCTTAACTCAAGTACAACTATACCTTTTACTATTCAAGAGAGATCAGTTACTCTTAAATCTATTTTGTTATCACATTCTAATTATGCTACTTTCAAAAAACAACTTCATCATCACTACATACTCTTTTTTAACCAACTTACTACTTCTGATAATTCGAGTCTTCTTAACTAAAAATATATTTCTTTAAGGCTTAACAAAATCTCTAAAGGGAAAACTCAACAATGGTTCAAATTTCTTTGAAAATTCTATTATTAATTCCTCTCACAACTGTTTTATTTCTCCTCAATTACAACTATATTCTACAAATTATTATAGCTATAATACCAGTCACTTTTCAAAACACTCTAAACCTTGGCTTATAACAATACTCAATAATCAAATTGTAGTTGGCAAAGCCCATTACCAATCTACAAATTCTGGACATGTACTAATTACTTACTGGCAATGTAACCTTGCAACTACTCCTTCATCTTTATATCCTATTCCCAATATAACTTCAAATCCATGTCTTAACTGCCCTCTCAACTTTAATATTATTAATAATAAATATACTATTCTTATTCCTACTAGTTATGCAGTTAAATTCCTTGGCAGATTTTATTCTAACAAATCAATTAATTTTAATACAAACCCTCTTCTTTACAGAAACTAGCTTTTTTTTTCAATAGAGTTAAGATCATCTTAACGATATTATTAAATTTTTTAATAATTATAAAATTATTTTACAATAAATTTTTAGTACAAAAATTTTAAAA